>JAAGKR010009103.1:0-2500 GCA_011419295.1 Clarias macrocephalus | reverse complement strand
AGTGATTTATTGCCTCCTACATTCCACCAACACACACACACACACTCGCTCTCAAAGGAATGACTCAGACATGCACAAGACATATTTAATACACTTTAAATGCTAAGATGGTACAGACAGACTCAGACACACCCTGGCATACACACGTGTTTTTTTTTTTTTTTCTCTCTCTCTCTGAGAATCCTGTGGCCGGAGGAATTCATAAACAGTGAGGCCCTTGTCAGGAGCGACATCCTCTCCCTACGCATCAGGAAGTGAGGATGAGTGTGTCATAAAAGTGCGCCGGTGGATCAAGTAGGCGGCTGGTGAAAGAAAATCAACACGACTTTGTGCATTATTTTTAAGTAGGCTGTAAATAACCAGTCTCAATGTTAAATATATTCTAAAGTAAAGAAAAGTGTATGACAAATGTCATGTTAATTAACTATATATTTTTTTTTATGATCCATCAGTCCATGTGGGTACAAAATACACTGCATCAATATTTTTGATTTAGTGCGATAAATGCTGGGTCAGGTACTAGACTAGTGCCGGTCGTTCTGTAAAGCAGAGCGCATCTCAGGATGTCTCACCTTAGCAGTTTCTGTCCCATGAAAAGCATGTCTACCTGTAGACAGAGGTTAGTAATGTTTATGGAACTATAACCCACCATATCTATAACTCCTGTGGCTATAAAGCAGGATCAATTCCAGAGTTTCTATAAATGTTTGAGCTGGAGTGTAGGTTATATAGTAGGTACATATAGTAGGTGTGTGTGTGTGTGTGTGTGTGTGTGTGTGTGTTGGTGGGTGGGACAGGAGTTGTAAAGGAAGTAATGAATGGAGTGGGTCATGGTCCAAAGCAATGGTTTTAGTCCTTAAGGCCACATCTGACTCTAGAACTAGAACTAGAAAGACTACACCAGCTCTTGACGAGGGGTGTTCAAGTCAAACCGGGACTTGTGATGAAATACCTTATGAATTATCGGGTGGCGTTTACAGAAGACTATGGTGATGAGATTCCTAGCCGCAGTAAAACGTCTGAATTCTACAAGCACCTGACCGTTCCACATCTGAACCTTGAAAATCAACTTCTTGAAACACATTTGTCTGTGGCAACTGTACACACAATCATTCACGAACACCACATGCACTTTACAGGGACTCGATTGGGAGTTATTGCCACATCCACCTCGCTCCAAGCCATTTCTATATGTCTAGGCCATTGAAGGAGTTCCTGGGAGGCCAGCGCTTCAGACAGGAAGCAGGCAGTCCGATCTCGGCTCACGTCGTACTGAGAAAACTTTCTGTCCTGATAGTATCCAAGCACCAGTGAAACTCTGGGATAAGTGCATTAGTGTATCAGGGGGATTATATAGAGAAATACAGATAGCTTTTGCTTTCATTCTGCACAATCAAAATTCCCAGTTTAACTCGAGCACACTTCATTTTCATCAGAAAAGCTGGCATCTTTTGAGCAGAAACATTGCACCTTTTCAGATTAGTACTCATACATGGGCTTCAGACTTCACCATAGTATTTTATGGCTGCTGGACGACTTTACCAGCAAGACTTTTCTAGAAACAGGCTGACATTTTTAAGCTCATGAAAAGGCGATGGATCAATTAAATCCATGTTCAGCACTTTGGCTGAACAGGAGATTAAACACTTAAGCCATTTAAACCCATAAATTGCACTTTACACTCATTACTTAATAGAAAACGTGCAGGAATACTTAGCAGATCATTTTACACCTGCATCCAATATAAACAATTACACATTTAAATGTCAGTAAAAGCCTCGGAAAAAGATCTCTGCTTGTCTGTAAACTACTCAGTTAACAGAAAAGCCTTTTTTTAGCATGTTTAGTAAAACCAGTGTTTAGCCGGTTTTGAGGTTAGGTGTTTCTGCGATGTTCTGAAAACATGAACTAATGGTTTGGTTCGGAGTGTTTCTCACACAGTGTTCCCAGCTAGACAATAACAAATTAACATTTGTCTTTCCGATGGGTTATAAACATTCCAATGGAGAAAAAGTACAGAATAAAAACACAGTTGAAGAAATGTTTGGGAAGGTTCTTCACACATTCATGAAACAAGACAAATCACTTTCACACTAGTAATATCGCCCCGTATCCGAGTACACTTGCGTATTGACGCTCTCCGATACACCAGGTGGCAGTACAACGGAGTAAATTCGCGCTACGCCTAATTTATTCATATTTTCAGAAGAGTGGCCTTGTCGCGTACCTTCCTACAGTACCTTATCAGTCCTGTAGGTCAGAGAATGAGACTGCTGCACGCTCACAGGGATTCTGGAGGAGACCGACGGCTTTCTTATTTGATTCGAGCTGCCCCAAGTACGCTGCACTGTGCTCAAGAGCACCTTTTCAAGTAGATTCAAGCAAGGTACGCTGATCCATGCCTAGGCACCAAACAAGAGCGTTCATATTTTACACACATATCAAACTTGGGGGCGGGGCAAGTGTTCCGGGACTGTAGTGTAAAAGCACCCTGAGATGC
>JAAGKR010009102.1:15630-28054 GCA_011419295.1 Clarias macrocephalus | reverse complement strand
GATTTAAATGAAATAATACATACTTAATATTTTTCATGACTGACAAGATGAAGGGAACTGAATAATGCATTAATGCCACAGGATGTGTAGTCAGTTTTGTTGGTTTGTTAGGTACAGTACAATGTGTGTTTACCTAAATGGGAAATCCAAGCAGCTATACTGTAAAGATTTATGGTCTTGTTTTAAATTAGTCTTTTATTCTTTTTTAGATGTTCGCCTGTTCCTCTTTAATATATTATTAATATATAAAAATTAGAAAGTATTCTTCCTTTAAAAGTGCCTAGAAAATTTATTTCATTTACTAGTAGGACTGTGTAACTAATAAAATTTTGTTTCAATTATAATTTTGGCGTTGAAAAATAAGTAATGCAATTAACCGCTCCACCATCCTATGTCAGTTCTTCCAAAGCAGAGGCTATGACAGAACAGGGCAGAGTTTAATGAAAAACTAGGTAGATATTAAAACCATGGCACAAGAGCTGAACTCAGCATAAGCATAGAGGACCCATGATGGAAGCCTGGAGAGGGGACTGATACAGGGTTGGCACAGGAGATGGTACTGAGCTTGCCATGGAGGCTGAGACGGAACTTGGCATGGAAGATGGGACTGAGCCTGGCATAGGCACTTGGACTGAACTGGTTACACTGAACCTCGGTGTAGGCGTGAGACCAGGACCTGACTATTTATTAATATTAATATTAAATATTGTGCTGCATTATACTTCACAGTGATGTTCTCATTTTGTGTTAATATCCATTATGTCACTTAAAAGAACTGTACCAAAGAACTGGTAAAAAGCACCACTTGATATAACATTTTGAATATAACTGAATATAAACTCCAAATTTGGTTACATCATTACAAATAGATTTTTCACATCTGTTTTATCATTTGCATATCATCCTTTGTTTAACACGACACAGTTAATTATTAATATAACAGTACTGGAGGAAATTATTGACAAAATTATAAATACTTTTTTTTGTTTTTTTATTCTTAAGTATTATCTATTGCCGTTTAAGGATTAAAATATTCTTTATTCACATTATATAAAAATAATAATGAGATGTTTTAGCTCCTTGTTTACAGAGAGACGCCTGTAACAGGTCATTTATTTTAAGCTTATTTGTGGATTTTTTTGCCATTGTGGGGGTGTATCAAGACATGTTTTTGTTACATCAAATAAATGTTTTGACACATCATATTAGGCTTTATATTATTTACTGTCAGTCACAAATTTATTGTCAGTAACAGATAGAGTGAATCCTAGACAATTTGACATGAAAATTGATTTCCAAACATGAAGAGACCAGGTCAAGGCCAAACAAGAATATGAGCACAGCCCCTGTTTCCCACTGAAGGATGACTGCTGAAGCTGACAACAGGTTATTTAGATTTTTGACAGGCAACCTCATTTTTTCCTTTTCCTACAGTATGTGATTTTTCTTTTATCAGATTCACTCATAAAAAAAAAAAAAACCCTGAAATGATCAAAGTTCCATTCAACAGTGACACATACTGTACCAGTTTGGTGCCAGCAATGCTTTCTGTTTGCAAAAACAAAGCAGGACAGCACAGGGTTGGCCAAAAATATTGGCAAAAATACCAAATACGAAAGACATGTGTCATGTATTATAGTTCTCCCTGTGCACAAAACACATGATTTCACTATTTGATTCTCGCCTATGTGACTGCAGAGTTATGCTAATTAACTTAAAACTGGCTATGTGAGAATGTTATTCACCTTCTGGAGCCATGGCCTGGACCATCTATAGACCTAAACCTAATAGAACCTGTTAGACAATGGTAAAGAAGTTAGTAGCAGTAAAGAAACCTTCTGTACATGATCTTCAGGAACCAATCAAGCAGGCATGGACTGAGTACTGCAGATGTTTTTTGACTCAATGCCCAGCTGAATGCAGCAGCGTTTGAAGAATAAACAACTGTATACTAAATATTTATAGCAGTTGCAAACAATATATATATATATATATCTTGATAGTCATCATTTTAAAATGTTGAGAATGTCATTAAAGTGTTGATTTTCCTTTTTGTATAAAAATATTTGGCCACCATCGTATAGTGATTTTGTTATAAAAAAAATTTTATATTGTGTGGTGCTGCATAAAATTGACCTGCATATTGTTCTGATATAAAAGAAGATGGTTGTGGTAACAGGCGATTTGAGGTGATAATTGGTTTGTTTGCAGTGCCCATATCATCTAATATCAAAGCAGCAAAGTAGTTATCATGGTGAAGTTAGCTCTATAGCTAGATAACACACCTAATTTAGAATGCATTAAGAAACCTACATTTTTTGCATCAAGGGAATCACTAGCTAACAGTGGATCATAGCTAGACCACTTTTTTTTTTAAAAACCGAGAACCTGCATATAATGAACATGTTTAGCTCAATAATCATAAAATATCACTTCTTAAATGTCAATTCAATTCAATAAAAGTTTATTTATATAGTGCTTTTAATAATGGTAATTGTCTCAAAGCAGCTTGACAAAATTAAAAGAAAATTCTGTAAAATTTGTACAAGCAAGTGAAAATGTGTATAGATCATAACAATTAGATAGTCCCTGATAAGCAAGGGTAACAGCGACGGTGCCCACAAACAAGAACGCTCTAATCATCAAGAAACTTACATGCCTTCAGCTACTCTGTAGTATAAACCCTAGAATGAAATATGTACTGTACAAGAGTATTGCACAGTATATTGTACATGTCCAATCAATGCAGGCTAGAGCACCACAATACAGGCTAGAGCACTATGACAAATAGCACTCCCACATGTTCTACAAAGGAGGTACTATTACTAGGTCTCAAAATGCCTATGGTTTGTGTGTTTGTGGTTGTTCAAGTCAATCAAACAAAGAATCCATGAAGAATTTTTATCGAGCACCATAGGTAGTTGGTCATAATTACTGTAAGTAAAAAATTAATATTGCACATAATTAACATAGTAAATAAATACAACAAAAACAGTGGATCAATCATGTCATCCTGACGAAATTAGTTCCGTAGTATCACAGCTTTTTTGGGAAGAAGCTGTTTTTTAGTCTTTTTATGTTTATGCAGATTCTACAGATGTGCCTGCTTGATGGGAGGAGCTTAAACAGATGGTGTCCCGAGTGTGTATTTTTGATGTTCTTAGTCCTATGCTTGTAGCATGTCCTGTGAAGATGTTCTGCTGACGAAAGCATTATCAGCTTTGATACAGCTGTTGTACCAGGCTGTCAAGCAGCTTCCTAAATTGCTCACTGTGGTTTATCTATAAAAGCTGACCAGCTGCTTTTGAGGGAAGTTGAGAAATTTTTTGTGATGGTCACTCTCAGGACCCCTGAAGCAGTTGAATTTCAACCAATTGATATACTGTAGACAGACAGACCTTTGTCCTATTGGTAGTCCTAAAAACACAATAATCTTCTTGGTCTTTTGGTATTGAAGACCTGGGTGTGACTGGCACTCCATGTTGTCTGGTTCTGAATGTAATTCTTGTATGTGGCTTCATCATCATCTGCTATGAGTTCAATGATTGCCATATCATATGCAAACTTAACAAAAGTGGTAAAAGAGGTGTGGATGGGTTGGCAATTATGTATGAAGAGTGCAGAAAGGAAGGGGCTCAGTACACAAACCTGGGGGATGCCGGTACTCAAAATTAGGTAAAAGATCCACAGTCTTGGGGAAGTTGATGAGAAAAATCCAGTATAAACTTGCATATGTAGGAGATTAGTCATTAGTAAGAATGAAGCTAATAAATGTAAACAATAAATGTTGTTTTCATATACAGCATTCTCATGTAGGTGTTTTCTCTTTCCAAGTATTAAGAGGCTTAGTCAATCTGTTTGACCGAGAGTTAAACTGGTGTTGCACTAGATCACATGGAACAGTCTCCCTTATGTGGGTGGGTAGCTGTCAATTGAAGCATTTTGAAAGACAAGAGAAACTGGCCAATAGTCATGGGACAGGTTACTATAAGTTGTGAGCTGGTCAGCACAGGCCTGGAGTACATGCCTGCTTTCTGTGTGGGTGTTAGAACTACTGTGATTTGCAAGTACTGTATGCACTGATACTGTAACACAATCAGGTTTGTCTAAAGGAAGGGTTAACAGTGATCACTGGTCATATTATTACATGGAAGGGCTAAAATGTTATCTGACTAACTATTTTAGTTATGCTTTTTTTTATCATGTCTGTAACATTATGAAATAATATGGTCAAAAACAAATGGGGCAAACTGTTACACTCATACACACACTTTCAGACAGTGAGGAAGCAGCATTTCTGATTTAAACATTTTCTAATATAATATAATATAATATAATATAATATAATATAATATAATATAATATAATATAATATAATATAATATAATATAATATAATATAATATAATATAATATAATATAATATAATTATCAACCAATAATTAACACCAAAACAACCAATCAACAATCATGTTCATGTTTAAGCTGAACAGGCTTTTCAATCACTCTTGATGATGTGTTACAGATGTGTGAGCAAGCATGCTTATAGATAAATATTAACACACAAAACCAATACAGTAGTGAACTATGTGTAATCACCTGCATAATTGTCACTGATGGGCTTCATTAGTGATAACAGTTGTCTGGGTTGCCTGGGCAACAATTTAACAAACTAAATCTTGCATGTGTGTGTATGGTGATTGGGATTTCATGGGCGTTCATAGATAACATCATGTGGGTCTGTGGTTGTAAATGATTTGTTTTTATTTATAGAGCACTTCTAATGGTGGATTTCAAAGTAACTTTAAATAAATCCAGTTTATGATCCTAATAAGGAATAAGGAAAAACTTCCTGATGTGACATGAGGAAAAAGCTTTAAGAAGAGCCAGACACAAAAGTGACCCAAACCTCTTCTAAGTGACACAAGATAGCGTGATTATAAATATCTCATTATCGACGGGGAGAATGAGAGGGAAACATCCAGAACCGATTACTAAAGTTCTCTGCATATAGTGCATTTTCCACTGACTTAGTTTCTCTTATGGAGGACTTTACCTAGATGGGAAATCATTTATAACCTCCTTTACATCCGTAATCCATCAAGCCATTAAATCTAAAAAATGTCTAGATGAGCTTGCCCACACAGAGAACTCTAAGTGATAATTTCATTCAGCCAGCTTTACATTTATTATGTATAGAGGTATCTGTTAAGCAATTCTGTAGGAGATATTATTCATCTCGCTCGTTTGGATAACAGTCAGCCAATAAATAAGGCAATGTACTGAAAAAAAAGGTCTGAAGGGATCAGATTAGACGTTTCTTGTTGTTTAGTTCAGGCAGCGTCCTCCATCTTTGTGGTTCCAGTGCTTACTGTGAAAAGTTACAGCTTAGTGTGAAATTTGCTGTGTCTCAGGCCTCATGTAGGTCAACTATGGTCCTGTGATCTTCATTGCTAAGCAGCACTCCTGACAATATATGTAGGGATTTCTGCAGGTGAAGGTCAAAATAATTACAAGGCACTTTAGCTCCATCTGCAGTTATGACCATTATGTATGTGTGTATGTGCACCTACCTCAGAGGGATGCATGGATATTAAAAAAAGCAGCAGGTTGAAAAAGAGGTGATAGACTGTCAAATGCCTCATGAGGGTGGTTGGCAGATTATTACATGCATTGCTTCTGCTGATATCTGGCACAGATAATTAAGCTATCTCAAGAGTCAGGATTTCCTTTGTGCTTGCATCTGTTTTATAGGCTTGTTTGATGAGGGAAGGTGGACTAGATGAAATGTTTAATAGTACAATTCTTGATTAGTATGTTTCCACAATGACTGACTTGGTTTGATGCTAAACTGAAATGAATATATGCTAAACTGAGCCCATTCTATTAATGTATAGAGCGCAGTCATTGGCTGGATGAGCAAAGAGGTGTCAACAAATGTTCAGTGTCTACAGTACTCAAGTAAAACATAATTCCCCTAAATTGATACTTAAAACATAGTAACAAAGTGAAATTACACAAGTATTTTCCAAGATTTTCAGAGTACTGAAAATTGTCAAGGTGCCTATTTTGTCCTGTCACACAACCCATGTTTAATGATATCTGTTTTTCTAATAGCTCTGAAAGATTGTAATGAACTGTCAACTCTGTGGAAGAAATGTGGTTGAAAAAATGATGAATGACCGTGATCAGAAATTAGAGCTACAGTATGTTTAATAGTGAATGCGATAACATTTTAGTTCAGGGTAGGAAGGAAAACGCATGAAGCAGCTGCACTGTTATGATCTGTGGTAGCTTCAGTTGGTCAGGTCTAGACTCTGAAACATTATGTGGCAGTAAAAATGAGCTGACGACCTGAATGTACTGGATGACCAGGATATCACATCAAGACATTTTTGTCCTACTCTGACGCTGTGGGGATTTTCCTGAACTCCAAATTGTGAAAGAATGATTGTGTGAACACAAAGACAGATTTCTGAGACACATTGTAATAATAAAGGTTAAAGAAAGTTCAATTAAATATTAAAATGTATGACTTTTTGGAGGGGGCCGGGCAGTGCCTCTGGCACCCTGAACTAGACTGCACACAGCTTTTAGAGCATTTCAACCTTGAAATAGCTATGCCTTTGAATCGTATATTTCCCCTGGAGACCCAGAATCTAGTTTTATCTTTGCTTACTAAAGGTTTGGTATATCTATAAAAAAAACGGAATCTGTCTCAAATGTGAATGGGCATTTTTGATTATCCACTGACCACACATGAGCCACTGATCTGCTGGACTTCCCATGGGAGAAGATGAACTGTCCATCATCGAGAGCAGCAACATCCTGGAGTGTGCCTAGGAACTAAGCACAATGAGCTGGGTAGTGCATGACTGTCAATGCCTCACCAGCAGTCACTAAATGTAACTATTAAGCTTAAGGGAACAGTCGGGGTAGTCCATGCCGAGAATAAGGTCTGAATAGTGAAATTCAGCATTTTTTTTTCTTTTCACCAAAGGTTCACCAAACAATAACTGCTTGGATAATTGCCAGTGTAAATAACCATTAAATTCTAGTTGTAAGTGAAACTACTATACAAAATAAATATATAAATAAATATATGAAATTATGGCTCATTATCCATGATGTAATTCACATGGTCTTGTGTGATTCTCCATAGCAACAACTGTTCAGAGTTCCATGCAAACCATTATTATGTACTTTCGCCCTTTACTGGAAGGGGAACATTGTTTTAATTAAATATTTTCAGCGTGTATACAACCTGTGACCTTGAATGTGCTAAAAGCACGATGTTCAGGAACCCATTTACCAGATTCATTACAAATGTGAATTTCAATGCAGCACATTTTCTTCAATGGGCCTTTTTAAAACTACATGCTGTAACTAAAACAAGTTAAAAAAGAAATATGTTGACACATTTTGCACTCATAAAACATATCATCATTATTGGCAAAAATCTATTTTGATGAAAATATTTTAAATATTAAAATATATATATATATTAATATTTTTTAATATTTTTCAAATGTCTCCGTCACAGATTGTCACAGATGCTTTCAATTTAGTTACATTCTTTATTGTTGTTAAGGGGAATTTGTTTATTACTGTCGCAGTTGCGTTTTGCGAGACATTTTCCGTAGAACTTTAATTTAAGGCATGTAGTGCTTCTACCACACCTTATATGATATAAAATTAAAAAAAATCAGTGTTATCATATTTGACACTTTTTCATTTTGTGAAGGATGTACAGTACAGCCATCCATGTGTTTGACTGTAAGAACTGTAAGATACTCTCAGCAGGTGCTGATTTGCATAGTTTCCAGCTGCTTATTCATTCTCATCAAGACGATGGCTGTCAATGTGCTTGGATGATCAGGACTGTTGTGCAGTGTCTGATTAGACCCGTAATGTGTTATTTCTGATGAAGGAGGATTTATACATGATGTGTGTAAGATTTTCATCTGTATTGCAATAACAGATGTTTATAAGTACAGCAATTATAAGTGTGTGTCAATATTTATTTAACTAGCATTAAGATCCAATGAACATACCCTGAAAAACTGTACAGTTTGTCAGACACACCTAACATTTTTCTTTAATCCATAAACAAACGAGAGGTTCTTTTTGACAGCTCTCATGGGTTTTGGTGGTTTACTTTTGGTGATCGAGAACAAAGAGAAAACAGAGAGGGGGTAAGGAGGCAAGCAGGTAAGGAGGCAAGCAGGCATGGTATCAGGGTGTAAGTTGTGAGGTTAATTCTTCTTTTTGGGGGCAAGCAAGAAAGAATGTTGAGAGAATGAAATGAATATCTTGCCCTGAATACACCACAAGGTAATAGCATCTTCCAGCAACACTATTAAATGGAAGTAGACAATCTCAACCGAGCCAAGTGGGGGAAAGTTCCTTCACCAGTATGTAAATGATTTACTCTGCTGTGTCATGCTCCTCATCAGCAGCCACGTTTAATGTGAGTCCAAGAGCTGCAGTTTGTAGTGGCTGACCTTACTGAGTGTGAGGTCCCAGAACTACTGTCAATTTCACTCAGGGATCCGGATTAGGCATTGCAGGATGTCTCGCTTCAGCCAGCCATGTTCCAGCTGTGTCTTTTCCTTTCAGTACCACTTTGATAACTATGATTGACTCTGTGAAAAGGAGTAAACAGTAAGTAGGCAAAACTGTCACACTTCATATTATTATTATTATTATTATTATTATTATTATTATTATTATTATTATTATTATTATTATTATTACATTCATTTATTAAAAAGCTGCTACATTTTTTTCTATAGTCGAAAGTTTATAGGTTTAATATTTACAGTTTTCCCATGCAGCAGACATAATATATATATTGACAAAATTCTGAATTTCTCTCAAAAAATAGAGTTCCACCCACAAAGCACCCCTTGTACAAAACCTAGAGCAACTTGGTCTTTTCTGTGAATTCTGAGCTTGACACCAAACTTGTTATTTTGTTGAGTCACATGAAGGCTGATGATTGTCCCACATCAAGTGTAAAAAAGCATAGTGTTTTGTTATCAGTGTAAAAATTAAGCACTCATCTGACAAATCATCTGGTCTGTGGCAAATGGCGCAATCAGGCAGTGAAGAGAAAGGAATGACAAGTGCCACAGATTTTGTACAAAATGTACAAAATACCGAAATAATAAGAATAATCATAATCATAATAATTCAACTCATACATAAGTACCAAATTTCAAATCTAATTTCAGCAGTTTACACTATAAAGTACTATGTAGATATAGTTTTTATGTCTGTATTCAATAAACACTGGGTGAATGTCATTTCAGTTGGAAAATATGATGCACGGAAAGATTCATGCTCATTATTAACTAAACATAAAGGCAAAAGGGAAAAGGGACTGTACTTTACAATGCAAATACAATTCAATGTCTTTAATTATGAGTGTATTTAGTATACATATATAATGTTTACAAAAGAAAAAAGAAAGAAAACCTCACAATTTATTCCTAATTGACTTCATAATGAGTATAAAATTGTTTAATCATTACAGAAAAGACAGCAGAGGTAAGACCCCCCACCAGGACTAATCACAACCCCCTCTATTCTCTTTGGAGCATCATTTCCAAACACTGTCCTCTTTGATGTTCGTGTGTGGATAGGGAGGACAGCGACAGAGAGAAGAGAGTGTGGTCGTGAATAAATGTGTGAGAAAAGAGCGATAAATGGAAAGGATGACAGGTGCACGTTGCTACTTCCATCTGTCTTTCTCTCTAAACCTCTAATCCACTCATCTCTGCGTTCAGCACTTTCTGTTTTAGTGCTTAAATTGGGCGTCCCTTGTTTGCATAGATTTGGTGAATAATTTACCAAGAGAGAAGACTGAGAAATGTGTGTGTGTGTGTGTGTGTGTGTGTGTGTGTGTGTGTGTGTGTGTGTGTGTGTGTGTGTGTGTGTGTGTGTGGTCTCACATCTGTCACTAGGAATATTACTGAATCTCTGCAGGTCTAGTACCTATTTATGTAACTTTTTATTTGTTAAAAGAAGCCACTGGTTATATAATATCTATTTTTATATTGAATTTAACAACAAATGAAAGAGTACTAGATACTGATTGTGGACACCCATTACTGCACTCTAATGCTATTAGCCCAGTATATACTCCTTGATTCTCTTGAATAAGGTTTGACCTTTTCAATTTTCGCTCTTTCAAACCCTGTGCGTGTCTCTTTGATAATCTCTCACCGTAAGAAGTGTGTCAGACTTCTGAGGAATGACATTTCATTGGCCAACATGAAGCTGGCAGAAAAGGGTACAAAGTGACCCCAAATCTGTAACACTGGCAACCCCATAAACCTCCTTAGTGGGGAATATGTTAGTGTGTCTAGATAAAAGATAAAGAAATGGCATTTTACTAAACAATACACCAAGACTGTCATTAAACCTGGACACATCTGCTTTGGTCTGGATATAAATTACTTGTCTATTCATGAATCAAGCTATTGTGAGGGAAAATGTCATGTCATGATGATATAGATTATGAGAAGGGAAAAGAACTCTCTCTCTCTCTCTCTCTCTCTCGTTCACTCTATCTCTCTCTCTCACTCACACACGCACACACACACACACGCACACACACACACACACACACACACACACACACACACGCACGCGCACGCACGCACACACACACACACACACACACACACACACACACACACACACACACACACACACACACACACACAATAATAACTCATTGCTTTCTTGATGATAAGTTTTACAAAATCTTTTTCAATTTGCATTTTGTACATTAAAGTGTGTCGAGACAACAGGATACCTTAAAGACACTCCAAATCTTATGTGAATGTTGCTGCTGCAATTTACCAACTTTAAAATGCAACGCAAACCCCTAGCACTGGTGGCTCAGTGGTAGGGTTCTCATCTACCATACGGAAGGCGTGGGTTCGATTCCCAAGCAGTGCCCAAAATCCCAGCCACTGGATGCAGTTCCGGTCCCAAACCCGGATAAAATGTGAAGGTTGTTTCAGGAGGTGCATCCGGCATAAAACCTGTGGCAAGCTTGTATGTGTAAACTAGCTGGACCAACAACAAAATACAATGTAAATGGCATCAAATCTTCTCTACTGCTTTATTTTGAATACAGGCCTGGAGCCTATCCCAGGAGACTGGACGGGGTACCTATCCTTCACAGGGCACACATACACTCACTTACAGGGCACAGATACATAAACACTGCTGGCAATTTTCGGAGCACCAATTAGCCTAATCTGTATGTCTTTGGACATGCATGTGGGAGAAAACCAGAATACCCAGAGGAAACCCACCAAGCACGGGGAGAACATGTAAACTCCATCCACACAGACCCCAACAGTTCAGGTATCGAACCCGGACTCTGAAGGTGCAAGACGACATTGTTAATCACTAAGCCACTGTGCCACCACAGCCAAAAAACAAACTTAAAAAAAATAATAAAATACAACAGACAATGAGCAGAGAATTTATGCTATAAATATTGCTGGAATTCAATACCCAAAGCAATTTAAGCACTACCCGGGTTACTGTATGCACTATTTGTGCATTGAGGTTAATTTAAATACAACACATTTTATTCTTAACATATGGGAAATGGTAGTTTGTATTTTCTGTTCTGGGTTTACACTGTTGATAGAATTAGAAATTACTTCTGTGGCAGCCGGGGCACAGTTGAACATCGTCTGCAGGCCAAGAGAGAGGCGCGTGAACCCAACAGGTAACATGCAATGCTTTCCACCTTCTTTGTGTTGGCAGCAGGAGAGAGAGGGAGAGAACGAGAGAGAGAGAGAGAGAGAAAGAGAGAGAGAGAGAGAGAAACCTGTGCCTGAGAGAACCAGTGTGCACTGAGAAGAGAGCGAGTGTGCATGTGTATGTCTCTGCAACATTTTTGATTACAACATCCTCTAGCATAAAAAAGTACTAGACAAAACACAAACCTGCATCCATCTCTTCATTCCCTAAACTTACCAAGAAATATCACTTTCATATTCCCATGAACCTCATGAAATGATTTCAATTCACATGTTATTTTGCTTTATTTTTGCTTTTCAAGTCAGACCAAAGTAGATTTAATGTAAACTCCATCCTCTACCTTATGCATAGCTGTATACCAAAATACAAAAAAAGGAGAAGGAAAAGACTTGTCTGTTTTTTGCACAGCCTTTGAAGCCCAGAGCTCCTGCAGCAAGGCAAGAAGGAGTGACTTTCATTCCCCAGTGCTTTAAGCTTCAATGAATTTTATTTGTGTTTGTGCCAACATCTCTAGCACCAGTTCATCTCTGTCCATCTCTCCTCACTGGGGAATCGCCCTATCACAGCCCACATCAAGCCTAATAATGCCTGACTGAGCATACAGTATGCTACTGACATGACATGGAACTAGA
>JAAGKR010009102.1:0-15610 GCA_011419295.1 Clarias macrocephalus | reverse complement strand
CTCTCTCTCTCTCACACACACACACACACACACACACACACACACACACACACACACACACACACACACACACACACAATAATCACTCATTGCTTTCTTGATGATAAGTTTTACAAAATCTTTTTCAATTTGCATTTTGTACATTAAAGTGTGTCGAGACAACAGGATACCTTAAAGACACTCCAAATCTTATGTGAATGTTGCTGCTGCAATTTACCAACTTTAAAATGCAACGCAAACCCCTAGCACTGGTGGCTCAGTGGTAGGGTTCTCATCTGCCCTGTAAGTGAGTGGATGGACTGTAAGTGAGTGGATGGACTAGATGGACCAACAACAAAATACAATGCAAATGGCATCAAATCTTCTCTACTGCTTTATTTTGAATACAGGCCTGGAGCCTATCCCAGGAGACTGGACGGGGTACCTATCCTTCACAGGGCACACATACACTCACTTACAGGGCACAGATACATAAACACTGCTGGCAATTTTCGGAGCACCAATTAGCCTAATCTGTATGTCTTTGGACATGCATGTGGGAGAAAACCAGAATACCCAGAGGAAACCCACCAAGCACAAAAATACAACAGACAATGAGCAGAAAATCTATGCTATAAATATTGCTGGAATTCAATACCCAAAGCAATTTAAGCACTATCCGGGTTACTGTATGCACTATTTGTGCATTGAGGTTAATTTAAATACAACACATTTTATTCTTAACATATGGGAAATGGTAGTTTGTATGTTCTGTTCTGGGTTTACACTGTTGATAGAATTAGAAATTACTTCTGTGGCAGCCGGGGCACAGTTGAACATCGTCTGCAGGCCAAGAGAGAGGCGCGTGAACCCAACAGGTAACATGCAATGCTTTCCACCTTCTTTGTGTTGGCAGCAGGAGAGAGAGGGAGAGAACGAGAGAGAGAGAGAGAGAGAGAGAGAAAGAGAGAGAGAGAGAGAGAGAGAGAGAGAGAGAGAAACCTGTGCCTGAGAGAACCAGTGTGCACTGAGAAGAGAGCGAGTGTGCATGTGTATGTCTCTGCAACATTTTTGATTACAACATCCTCTAGCATAAAAAAGTACTAGACAAAACACAAACCTGCATCCATCTCTTCATTCCCTAAACTTACCAAGAAATATCACTTTCATATTCCCATGAACCTCATGAAATGATTTCAATTCACATGTTATTTTGCTTTATTTTTGCTTTTCAAGTCAGACCAAAGTAGATTTAATGTAAACTCCATCCTCTACCTTATGCATAGCTGTATACCAAAATACAAAAAAAGGAGAAGGAAAAGACTTGTCTGTTTTTTGCACAGCCTTTGAAGCCCAGAGCTCCTGCAGCAAGGCAAGAAGGAGTGACTTTCATTCCCCAGTGCTTTAAGCTTCAATGAATTTTATTTGTGTTTGTGCCAACATCTCTAGCACCAGTTCATCTCTGTCCATCTCTCCTCACTGGGGAATCGCCCTATCACAGCCCACATCAAGCCTAATAATGCCTGACTGAGCATACAGTATGCTACTGACATGACATGGAACTAGAGACACAAAAACGATGTGTATCCTCTATCCAATTGTGGCAAAACCCTCAGAGCTTCTTGTAGAACTGAACTGAGTGAATTGAGAACACATTTCCTTGTACACATTTCCCATTATACCTAAATGTGTTTGGTTTGTTTGTGCCCATTTCTTCAGGTCTTACTCGGTCTCCCTGCCAAGTAGTGGATACTGCAATTTTTCACGGTAAAAAGCACCTCTCTGCTTTAGTACTGATAGAAGGATAAATGGGGAATCAGCCATGTGTGGCCAGGGACCTCTAAATAAAACCCTCTCGGCTATTTTTACGCAAGCCTATTAGAGCCCCACTCCAGCCTGTTCAGCTAGGGAGAGGTAGAAAGGTAGGAGAGATGGGGAGCAGTGACCTTCCATTACAGCTATCCTACCTTTTCCATGTGGAGGTCACTCATGTGATGTGTGAAATGAAAGAGGCAAAGAACTGGGGAATTTTTGGGTTTGTGTGCTTTCCTCTTACACTAACTACTTACACCCATTCCCATAATGTGGTCAACATTCAAATGTAGATTGAACCATTTAAAGAATAATTAATGCATTTGCTTACTGATCCATGTTGAAGTGTTATCATGCAGTTTGGAATTATACATGACATTGATTTTATAATTACAGATAACAAAGGAAATTTCACTAGAAGAAAACCAGACTGTAAAACTCTGCCACTGACCTTGTACAGTATGTAGGACAGTGGGTGGTATGCATGAACTCATTCTTACTTAAATACTCTCTCTCTCTCTCTCTCTCTCTCTCTCACACACACACACACACACACACACACACACACACACACACACACACACACACACACACACACACACACACACACACACACACACACATCACCAAGTTTGGTGTGATGGGATTCCATGGCCCAGAAATGTCACCATGCGGAGCTAAAAAGTTGGGCTGATAAGAACGTATCTCTCCTGCATGCCTTCCATCTCTCTCTCTCTCTCTCTCTCTCTCTCTCTCTCTCTCTCTCTCCCAAAGCCGCGATATAAGTAGCATTTTCTTTTGTTGGTCAAAGCTCTACAAAATATACCCAGATGTTTTCTGTACCTTCCTATCACTTACTAACACTTAAACATTAAAAAGCCACTAGAGACCTTCAATTGGCTGTCTCTTTAATCAATTCAGAAAGATTTTGGAGCTGATCTGCAAAGCCTGCATGACGCTACAGGGAATGAGATTGTTATGCTCCACAGACTCCAAGCCTAACTGGGTCTAGCTGAAAAAAGAAGAACACACCCTTATGAAAGGTTACCCATAAACACATTTAGATTATAACAAATGGCCTTGTTGGATAATGCAATTATCAGCGTTGTTTTTGAGGTCAGGTAACTTACAGCAGGTCTGGAAAAAGGTAAGTAATTTTTAATCAAATGGCACTGGTTGTCTTAACAAACAGCATGCCTTGTTGGTAATGCCTGCTCATCAAAGCTGCAAATCACAAAACAATGCTCTCTACACTGTACAGTCCCCTGGGGAAGTGGGATATTATTTCAACTCTGGTTATAATAAATTTCATTAATGAAGCTCCTCATGGCAATCCCTTTTTTCATGTTTCACATCCTGTCAGAGTTGGAGTGGATGATGGGAACAAAACAAATGTGTGTATGCACATATGGGGTGGGGGAGGCAGGAGAAAGCTGTGAAAGAGGGGCAGAGTCAACAAGGCAAGGAGAAACAGCGAGGAAAGGATATTAAAACACTTGGTTTGCGCTTTCATTTTTGGTATGCTCTCGTTGATTAAAAATAAATGACGTTCTAAATGTAATTGAAGGATTAATAAATAAAAACATGAATACTTATTTTGAATATGGAAAAAATGTGGTATTGTTGTAGTGTTGAATTGTTGTATTTTTCTGGTTACAACAATGACACGTCTCACTCGAGGATAACAGTTGTAACATGCATGAGGCCAAATCTATGTGTGATTTGTTATCTTGACTTGCGTTTTATATGTCCAAAAAAAAAAAAAAAACTTCCTGAGCCTGTAGAGAGGACATGCGTCTCTGGGCAGCGCTCAGATAGTATCCTAATTAGAGCAGTGCTCAAAATGCAGTCTCTGTTTGACCTCACACTTACGGGAAACAGGAAATCAGGTTTTTAGGTGAGTCTGTTTTATCGCCAAAGGGTGATATCATACTTCACGGTTTAAAGTTGACCAACTTTGGGTAATAATGAAAAAAAACAAAAAAACACAAAAGACATTTGCCACAGTCCATGGCTGTTTCTGTCTCAGTAACCTACTTTCTAAGAAATGAACAAACCAAACAACTGGATTCCTGGGAAATTTCATGCCCTTCTGCGATATACAGTACATTACATAGCTTTTCAGTCTTATATATAATCTTATAGCTAACAGTACAATAGGATTTCTGAGCTCTTTCTCCTCATTCTCTTTTTATTACTTTTCACAAAAGTCTGCCCTTTTCTTGTTTTTTTTCTTTCCCTTGTTCTTAGTGCCTGGTCCATGTTTCTTTCTTATAAGGGCTGTTGAAAGAGACTATTCCAGGTAAGGTGAGAAAGCTTAAGGGCTGCCTTGGAAGAGTCCTGTGGCGCATGATGAAATAGATAACAGAAGAAGAAGATGAAGACGAAGAGAGAGAGAGAAGTTTACTGTGTAAAAATCTAAGACTGAGAAATCATAACTTGAGAAACTAAAAAAAAAATTTTGTTTTAAGTTTATTTAGTCTAGCTGTATTTGCTGCTTGCATTTGATCATTTGTGCCCCTCCTAACAGTCCGTGTACAGTCCGTCTGCATCCCTCATCCACATTCATCTTGGACAAGAAAACTAAGGCTAAAACACTAAAACTAAAACAGACTAAAGTTTGTATCCTCCAGGCTGCAATTTTAAGTTGCTTGTGTTTAGAAGAATGATAGTGTACTGGCATGGGAATATGGCATTAAAAGCTACATTTTTTAACTGCTTAATGTGCCATGGATATCCACACACTCACACACTGTCAGTGTCAGTGCAATCAACATGACTCATGTAACGCAAGTTCTCATCACATACACCCACAGTGAAAAGCCAGCCATGAGGCTCACCATTTTAGATAGAACACCTAATGTGTGATGGGAAGTGGAAGTGGGCAGAGAGAGAGCGAGAGAGAGAGAGAGAGAGAGAGAGAGAGAACATGTAGGGGGAGTAGGAGGTAAAGTGAAATCAACCTAAGCAGACAAGCAGAGCAGAGGAGATAAAATAAAGAATGTAGCTTTTAACTTTTAGCCCTGGGACATTTCGGCAAGAGACATGGTAAAATATTGAAAGGATAGGGGAAACCATTTAGAAGTATAACAAGACATACAGTATGTACCAGCCAAACCTAAATGTGATCACACAAAAGGGATTAAGAGGAGGATTGTGGATTGTGTTGAACATTAAACAGTTCAATGTTTTTCTTTCTTTCACTAATAGCCACAGGTTACCCTCCTGTCCGCTTCAGTGGAACGGCCAAAAACAACATCTGTTGTTTATGTTACAAAGAATGGAATTTTTTTTATAGTGTCTAGCAAACCGGAAAAATGGATGAACAAAGTACATAAACCTGCTTCAGTGCCCATGAGAAATGGAATTTTGGTTGGATTCACAACAATTTATAGACTTTTCAGATTTTCAGTATATACATGAATTACATTTTTTCTGACCTCTGTGTTGGTTTGCATAATTTGAGAATTTTTAATGGATAATGATAAAACTTTAGATTTTTTCCTATTTTATTCATATTTTAAGTGTAAGTCTACACAGTTGTCTATTCGTGGTTAATTTATGTTTATTGAATGCTGTGTTACATGGGTGATAGACGCTTGTCTAATGTTAGTCACCGTTTCTGCTCTGCCAAGGGGAGTACTGCTGGTAAACATGCCTTTAAAAGGCTTTCTGTACTCTGCTGTTGAGGGGTTCAGGACACAAAGACAACTCGTTGCACAAAATTACATTCATCAGCCAGTGCTGCATCCAGTAATTCACCTCTCTCTTTTTCATCACTGTCAATCCTTGAGATGTTTTGCTCCTTGTGGCCGGAAACCAGGAGTGAATTAACTCTTGAGGCATGCTCTCTGAGGAAAGCCTTGAATTCTTTTTTTTTTTCCTCAGAAAAGGTGTTTCTGAATGGAGGGGAATGCCAATAAAAACCAGCTGTCTCCAAGTGCAAATACAATAAATTGGCTATTCATTCAGTATGAATCAGATTTCACCTTATGGTTTTCATAGACCTTTACAGAGCCTTTACTTCTTACAGCCTATTCAACCCACCCTGTCCGTTGCCATTCCATCTCTGAAAGCGAGATATTTCATATCTCTTACTGCAGCTGCAAATAAACTTTTATCCAACAATTATTTTACTCCACAATGAACTGATGAGGATGGTAAACTCTGACCAAGTGGTGTAAAAACAGCATTGAAGCTGTTGTCTGAAAACTGGGTCTAGGTTGTCTGGTGTTTGGAATTGAATCTGTGGAGGGTACACAGCTCCCCAGCCTCCATCCAACCACTAAAAACAGCAATAAGTATGGCGGGTCATAGACTGATCAGAGTGGGTTTAAGTATATGATTACCCAGCAGGCTTCAGTCACTCACTGTGACAGCATTGTTGAGCAGAACCCTTCAGCCCACACTAGCATTTCTTAGTCAAAATGTGCTTACTTTAACCCACCTGTTTAGCTGCTACTTAGTTGTTCTTGAGTGACACTTAGTTTTACAACATGTCCAAAGCTTTATTCTTGGACTGCATCATGCCAACACATACATACTCATTCGTATTTCCAATTCTGAGGATCTGATGTAATGCAGACTTCTGTTCCTTTTACAACAATAATTTATTTATATATTCAGTAATTTCAGTGTATACTGTATCCTATACTGGACAGGGTCATGGGGGAATCTGGGACACTGGGTGCCAAATAGAAAAAAAATGCCATAAGTTTTTCATAGGACACACACACACACACACACGCACGCACACACACACACACACACACACACACACACACACACACACACACACACACACACACACACACACACACACACACACACACACACACACACAGGGTGGCGGTGGGGTGGGGGTGGATAAACTCCATAAAAGCTGCTTCTGAAAATATTGATTTAAAAGGTGTTCAATATGTAAAATGAATAGTACAAAGTTCTCTGTGAGGAAAAATAAAATTGGCTGTAAGGTTGTTACTGAAATTTAGAGAGCTGCACACCATTATCAACTGCTGTGTGTGTGTTCAACTACTCCAGTGTGTTTTGGGTTTCTGAGCAGCTGAATGTCAAATCAGTAAAGACTGATGCCATTTCTACAATCATCTGCATTTCAAACAATCTATCAGTTCACGATCTGGTTCCACATCCACAGAGTTCTTCTACCTTTAATAAAAAAGAGTGCCTAGGGTCTACCATGTCTTGTGCCCTAAGTCTTCTGGAATATGTTCCAGGCCCCTGTGACCTTGCATAGGTCATAGATGATGAGATGGTGAGTTTTAAGTTTTAACCTTGCAAACTCACTATCCAGTTCATCAGGAACATATTGGGAATTAACCTGGTAGTTTATATTAAATTCTTTGAGACATAGATTCACCATAGATCACCAGCCAGAACCATTAATGCAAGGCAGGATGGATCCATGCTCAGACGCTGTTTATGCCCACCATCTGAATGTTGCGACAGAAACTGAGACTCATCTGACCATCTGCTTCAAGGTTTGACATATTGTGTATTCAGACATGCTCTTCGGCATACCTCAGTTTTAATGAGATGTTATTTAAATTACTGTTCTCTTTCTATCAGCTCAAACCAGTCTGGAAATTCACTTTTGACCTCTGGCAACAACAAGGCATTTCCCCCCAGATAACTGCTACTCACTGGATATTTTCTCTCTTTCAGACCATTTTCTGTAAACCTTTGAGATGGTTATGCATGAAAAACCTAGTAAATACTCAGACCCAGCAAATTTCTTTAATCCTTTGTCACAATGCCCCTTGTTGAAACCGACAGCAGATGTTTAGCATGGAAGCCTGCTGTGCAGAGAAAAAAACAGCAGAGATCGCAAAACATTTAACCATACTTTCTGGATTCATGGATAATCTGGATTCACTTTATTATGCATAACTTTCTAGTTCTTAGTCAATTTCATGTAATCATCCTCTTTTCGCTGTCATGGTCCTTATTTTTTCATCCCCTGATCCACTAACATGCAATGAGACCAGGAGCAAAACTAAAGGTGCATACCTCAGCCAAAAAGGTACCAAAATCTTGTGTGAGTGTGTGAGAGAGAGAATTCCTGTACTAGTTGAATCACAGTGTAAAGTGTTTATCATTTAATTAATGGATGGATTGAATGAACAACATTCTAAGAGTAGTTCATAAATCATGACTTACAATTTTATTACTTTCTTTAGTGAGATTGTTGGCAAGTGATTGCTCTTATTTGTTCTTCACCTGAAGTCAAATTGTTTTAACACTTTTCTAAGCACGCTACACCATAAACCATAGAATGGGGCCAGGAGCAAAAACAAAAACACACAAATCTTCCTTCATGACTTCATAAGTCTTCATGACTGTTTGTACTTACTTTCATAAAAAAAAAAAAAATAAAATAAAATAAATATTTTAATGCCAGTATTTGCATATTATCTTATACTATACATATGGGCCAGCACCACACACACACACACACACACACACACACACACACACACACACACACACACACACACACACACATTAATGTCAAAATGCTATATATGATGACTGTAAAAGATTGATTTCTGAAGTTGATTTCTGTTTTTCTCAGAAAGTCCTGTTTTTCTTTCAAAAAACATAAGATTTTGCAATAATGACATACTGTATAGGTTACATGCAGGTAGACTTAACAGAACATAAAATAATGGACTATATCTTATTTCTTACTCAAAGAACTTGTCTTGGCTTGTCCGCAGCACCATGAATTATATCAATATGTACAAAATATTACAATTTCAATCAAAATAGCAGACAATAAGTCATATTGGTGGATAGTCAAAGAATAGAAAAAGAAAAACAAACTTGTAATGATTATAAATTTACATGTGAATGTATTGTAGGCAAGTATAAAAGAATAAATAAAGAAGCACATTGGTGAGATCAACAGTGGTGATCAGTTACTGGTTAGTGGAAACATGCAGCTCCGTCATACTTTACATACCCATGGTGATCTGATCAAACCGGCTACAAAATCTGTGAAATGAGCGGGAGAGCTGAAGTGCAAGACAGTCTGCTCTAAAATTGGCCAGCAATGTGAGGTGGGGCTCTTTGTTGAAATTCATCCCTTAGAAATCATTTATTTGTGCATCATCAGTGAACATTTTATCCCAGCCTGAACAGGTTCCCATGGACCTGAAGACTATCAAAATAATTTAAATAAATAAATAAGCATTTGAAGGATGACGAATAATAATAATAATAATAATAATAATAATAATAATAATAATAATAATAATAATTCCCTACTAAATGCCAACAATTTATTGTGTAGTTATTGCCACACATACACCCAAATGAGATAATAGTGATGTTTTCAGAGAAGCCAATCTAATCAGTATCAAATATAAGATCTTAAATGCTTTTATGCTATTAGGCTATATGATTACTGGCAACATGCAAATAATTTCATTATGTATATTCACTTCCTGTATGTGAAAAGCAGTTTACAGACAAGAAAGCTTTTTAGGTGGTTTTCATATTTGCAGATATGAAACATTAGTCATGATTAAACAGATAAAATCATAGATCATATTACATGAGGATTTTAGTTTCATGAGAATTCTGAGGCATCTGTTTAGTTGTATTAATTGACATACAGTGGGGTCTAAAATCTTCGAATATAAATGCTTAATTTTGAATTAATTTCTAATCAAATAAAATGTTTATTACAAACTAGAGGCTCCGCATGACTGCAGATCCAGACGCCCGCATGCTATGTTTACCTGTGTATGGAGTGTGTGGTCAACTCGCTGCACCTCCTTAAGGTGCTCCAATGTATCAGCAGATATATTATTACCTCACAGTCTGACATAAAAGGTGATGACGCTGTCTATTGTTGCACAGGGAGGAACGCCCACTAAAATGGCCAAAGTTTTTTCCTGTTTTACAGATTATATACACTGTATATACAGTTGATTAGGATTATAGCATGGAGAAAGTGAGAGAAACGTAGAATCATCTAAAAATTGTACACCAGTTTTAGAGTTGATTACTTTTTGTTTTGTAACATTTTTGCTTGAATAACAGGCACTCCGTCTGACATGGACCACACATCAAGTTTGTACAAAATACTATGATCTTTTAGACCAAATCCATCAGTGCTGCATGAACACCTGCTTCAAAGCAAAATATTAGGCATGAGAAATATCAGACTTTTTGAAATACAGAATCTAGAAGAGTCAATATTGAAGATACTATACTACTTTAGTTTTAATATTTCAAAATACTTAGACCATCTATACATTTTAAATTTGAAAAGAACAAATATATATATATTTGCAGGCTCAGAGTGTTTGAACCTAACTCTATATAAACAAGGCATATTAAATACATGCCATCAATTTACAAGGGCTGCACCGAAAGCAATGCAAAAACTGGCATGAAGTATTTTATTAACTGACATACAGTAGGTCAATCAAATTGCACATGCTATACTGCTCAACATACAGTGCTCAGCATAAATGAGTACACCTCGTTTGAAAAGTAAGATCTTAATCAACATCTCAATAAACACAAGAACAATTTCCAAAATTTTGACAAAACTGAGTTTAATAGAACTTGGATTACAAAATCTTCTTTTTTTTTTTTTTTACTCAAATTAGTTGATGTAAAAATGAATATGCCCCACAACAAAAACTACCAAGTCTAGTATCCATGATTTGTAAGGACTGCACCAAGTCTTCTAGGCATGAAATAAACAAGTTGGTCACAAATTGCTAAATTGATCTTTTTCCATTCTTCAAGAACAGACTCTTTTAGATGCTGGATGGAGAGTGATGCTCTACCTGTCTCTTCAGAATTTGATTGGGTTCAGATCAGGAGACATATTTGGCCTTTGAATTACTTTTACCCTGTTCTTTAGAAACGCAACAGTGGTCTTTTTGGATCATTGTCGTGTTGAAAAAGTGCACGGCGACCAAGGGCATGGAGTGATGCTAACATCTTCTCTTAAAATATAGAGCAGTACGTCTGTGAATTCATGATACCATCAATGAAATGCAACTCCCCGACACCAGCAGTACTCATGCAGCCCCCAGAAGGACACTGCCACCACCATGTTTCACTGTAGGCACCATGCATTTTTCTTTGTACTCCTCACCTTTGCGACGCCATACAGTTTTGAAGCCATCAAAACTAAAGTCCCAGTAGTCGTCTTCTTTTTCAGCATGGGCCCTCACAAATTCTAGACAGGCTTTTTTGTGCCTGGCCTTCAGGAGAAGCTTCCTTCATGGACGACACACATGCATGCCATTCATCTGAAATGTACGCCGTGTTGAGTCAGGGGAAACAATCATCCCAGTTTTGCTTTCTACATCCATTTTAGCTAACTGGACAGAACTTGCATGGCAATGTTCTTCGACCCTTCTCATCAGCTCCTGTCAAGGTGTTAACTTCCGTGGACGGCCTGGACATGTTACATTTTTGCTTGCGTTCTACTGATAAGTAAAGCTTTGCTGAGCTTCTTGTAGCCTTCACCTTTCTTGTGTAAAGAAATTATTGTCCTTCTCAGGCCTTGTGACATTTCTCTTCCATGTTGACAGCATGAAATTGGAAGGTGTCTTCTTTGTAAGTGATGCCTTTTTATTATCAACTGTCTGCTAGACAACTGTTTAGTGACGCTCACCTGTAGTTAAATTCTTTTTAATTAGGATTTTGTTGTCTAAAATGTAGCTGTTCTAAGACTTTCATTCGGGTGTATTCATTTTTGCACCATGGTCATGAATGAATTTGTTAGGAAAAATTATTTTCGCCATGTACAAATGAACAAATCTTGTTTGCAATCAATGGCCCGCATTTGTGGAAGTATTTTGTAGTATAGTGTCCCATAGAAAATTTTGATTCTGAGAGGAAAGGAAAGGTTTTCTGACAAATCTATTGGGGTGTATTCATTTATGTTGAGCACTATATTCTCAATCACAAGTGCAGTTTGTGGTATCTCAACGGTTAGTCCTCATTGCTGGTTTCTCCATCTTTAAATTTCATCCACCTGGGCAAATTGTTCATCACTGGTGTCATCTTCATAAAAGACAATCATGTTCTAAGTGAAATATTAACTAATGCTTCTTTAAGGAGAAAAAACCTTCCATTATTTCATAGATGATGGAAGTGGAGCATGTTCCTTTTTGCTGATGCAGTTTATCCATGTTGGGATCAGATGACAAACAAAACTGTTGTCTCTCAATCATACCTACTTTACATTTGACTCATTGTCTCACTGCATCCATCATAATGCCAAATAAAAAAATACCCATGCTCAGTCTATTTTTTTTTTCATTTGTTAATGAACCAGATATTTATTTTCTTGAATGCCATTCAGACAAATTACACATGATTGCAGATTTATGGCTATGTACAGTAAATAATGTTTGACCATAATGCGAGACTGAGATTGTGTAATTATCAGGGTATGTTCTTTTGAGTTGACAAAACAACAAAAAAAACTGTCCATAATATTTGAACACAACAAAATGTTGAAACATTTCATATTTATTTCATAATCTCACACTGTACTCTGTTGTCATTGCAAGCACCCGTGCATACAAGCCAACTGAAAGTTTGGTTCATTGTCTAACATATCCTTATGCTCAAAGAACCAGCTTCCCA
Source organism: Clarias macrocephalus (assembly GCA_011419295.1). Classification (NCBI taxonomy): domain Eukaryota; kingdom Metazoa; phylum Chordata; class Actinopteri; order Siluriformes; family Clariidae; genus Clarias; species Clarias macrocephalus. The sequence goes on along the minus strand of JAAGKR010009102.1, from coordinate 3,175 downwards.
AACCTAAAATGGCACCTTATTCCCCACACAGCACGTATTACAACAAATCCATAACCCTGAAATTAGTCACTCACTGAGGAGTGAAGGTCCTGGCTGTTGCTTTTTATTTGACCTGTTTCTAAAATATGTTCTTGCAAACCCTGTTAAGGGTCATAAATTAAGGGTTAATAGGAGGTGAAAGGAAATATTGGAGAACCAAAGCAATTATGTAACTGTCTTTTGGAATACAGTCATGATGGTCCATTTCGTTGCTCCAGAGGGAGAGTTCATGTTATTCAACTTTTCTGGGCTGAGCAGCAAAATACAAGGCCACTAAGCAGTACAAGGTTCCTCCAATCGTCAGGCCCATTGTAGTCCTGTACAGTAGCCGGTCCATGACTCCACGCTTCAAATGAATCGGCACTCCATCAGCTTTCTAATGTCAAAAACAAAGCAAAAGTTTTAAGTGATTACATTAGGGTGTGAAAATCACTCCTTTTGTAATAATAATAATAAGAAGAAGTAGTTTGTATGAGAAACCAATGCGTTTCAAAAAGACTGAACCTTGTCTGAGGGAATGATTTGTCTAATACTTTCTCTCATCAAAACAATGAATGCTATGTTTCACCCCAGTTCTGTTAAGATCATTTTTAACACAAAAAGAATAAATAATGGGCACAGAGCATTGGACCCTAATTTAGTTTTAGGGATGCACAAATTTCCCAGCCGATATTGTGCAGAGTCTGACCTGCTGATACTGATTTTAATTTCTAAGAACTATACTGAACAATTTCACCAAATGATGGATACTTTCAAGTTCTAATAGCGCGTCTTAACCCAATTTTCAGATTTTCAGCAATCCCCTTAGCTGTTTTCTTTGCTAGATGCAGGACAATATTCTGAACCTTTTAAAACAGAGTAACCACAGAATATGCCATCTGACTGTTTAAGAAATGCAAAGCTACTCACTATATCAGTTAGGGTTAAATAACTTGTGGCCAACTGAACCATAGTAATCACTGCGTTAATTACCCAGTGGAAGCGTCTTAACTATTTGCATGGTTAAATCCAGGTGGTGACTTTATTTGGCTAGGCAGTGTATAACTGACGGCATACAAATTTTTTTTTGGTAACTTTAATATAAAATTCAATCTTATGACAAAAAAAAAACTACTTCCACCAAAATTACAGGTAACTGTAGTTTCTCCAGGTTACTGAGAAGAACTTTTTTGTACAAATAAAATCTAACTGAAAATTAAAATTCAACAGGCTACCATGTGCTTCCTCTGAGACACAATATTTTTAAACAGCTACCCATGCATGGCTTGGAAAGAAGGGCAGAATACAACTGGCCACTATGACTGATGCGAGTGCGCAACCCTTCTCCCCTGAGAGTTCATGGCTACAAATGGCTGTAGCAGGACTAACTGGCAGTCTCCGGAAGATGTGAGGTGAGGAAGTGCAATTGAGCCACTCAAGAGCAATATGCACAAAACTGGTTATCTCCGAGGCCGATCACCGGTCACAGGCCAATCAAACAGAAAACCAGATGATTCCGATCACAGGCAGATCATTCAATCATCTCTAATTAGTTCTTGTCTGAATTGCAAAAATTAATGAATTTACATTCTCCTGTCAAAACTCATTGTCAAATATACTCAGTAATTCTGCACTCAAGTAAGAGGGCTGTTCATTATTTAAGTGCAGTTATAAATTCTGTAGTATTAGTTGATTTTAATGTTGGAAACAGTTTTAATAATTGTTCTGTCTAAGATGATAACAACAAAGCCAGTACATTTTGCAGAACCAACAGATTCACTTATCAAAATCATTCAGTCATGCTTCTTTTTAGGTTTTTCAATCAGAAACTACAGTGCTTAAGCTTACTGCATGTTCACATTATAGCTTCACTGTGTACAAGTTGTCAAAAAAAGTGAAGAACCATTCAGAACATGTTGAGCAAAATGATCAGGAAAAGCAGCTAAGAGAAGGCATATAGCATAAAGGTTAATATGTAGCATATACAGTATGCTGGAAATAATCTCTGACCCCCCCCCCCCCCCCCAGTTTAAATTAATGGCAAAAACAAACAGAATGGTCATCGGTTTAGGTTTTTCCAAAAATATCAGAGTGAGCTGTGTTAATTTGTACTCTGAATGGATAGAGACTGTGCTTTTCTTTAAAACATTATTATTATTTGTGTGATGGCAGGTGACAGGAATTCCTGGGTATTGTGATAGTATTAGCTTTATCACTAATCTATGTAATTTTTCCACAATTCTGCATCAGAACCCAACTGTACACATCACTGAGCTTCCTGGACAGTAATAGGACACAGTGACAGACTTATGTAGATGTTTAAATACTCACAAAACAGCATCTGTTTAAACACTTGATTTTGGAAATCTCTGAACACAACTAGCTTTCAGGATGTTACAGATTGTGATTGCAATGAATATTTTTTATGCTTTTATGCAACATGGTCGGACATTGGTGGCTCAGTGGTAGGTTTCTAGCCTGCCATGAGGAAGGCCCGGGTTCAATTCCAAACCAATGTTCATAACCCAGCCCCAGACATCGCATCTAATGTAAAACCTGTGCCAAGATGATGTGCGAATCGGATGGTCCGCTGTGGCGACCCCGCGACGGGGGGCAGCCAAAAGACAGACGTCATCCAACATGGTTAATCTGTGAGGAACTAGCTATATATAGCATTACAAAACGAATCACAAATTTGTGGAATACCTGAAAGATCTTTTGCAGCTCAGGGACCTTGTTAGATCCCAGGTACTCGGCTGTAGGACTGGCTTCTGACACAATCTTGGTGGGTAAGGCAAAGATCATTGGGCTGGGTTGTGAGGGCACGGTAGGTTTCAGCCCCTGTGGGGAAAAAGGGGTTAAGATTCAAAATACAGAAGACTTAAAATGGTAGTGTACAGAGAAATATCAATTGCTAAAACCGATGGCTTGTAAAGTCGCACACAGTCATTAGCAAGATGAAAACAAGGTCATCATGGAAGCGACCAGTGTGATCCAAATGAACATGACCCAGTAGCACAGCAAAATACTAGGAAATAAAGGCTGATATCATGAATAAATGTTTTCCCAAATAAATCTCTTACTTTACTATCATATTTATCATATGTAGAAAAGTTTATAATAATATATAATATTACTATCGAATACATAAAAAAAT
>JAAGKR010009101.1:5000-28054 GCA_011419295.1 Clarias macrocephalus | reverse complement strand
ATCCATGGGGTAAAGCGGCATATGCTTAATAGTCGCTCTCCACCAGCGCGTTATCACCTCACACAGCCTGAAGAGAGAGAAAGTGAGAAACCCAGCCCGGCTCCAGCACTGCAGACATGGCCACGACAGCAGGTGCGTGCACATTTACACCACATTTATCCAAAAACTAGTGGATTTATGGTTGCTCTACAATAATAAATAATATATTCTACAGTTTGCAGTACACACGCTATATTGTTAAGTCGTGTAAACTATGCATTCAAGATTGTGCATGTGTATAAAAAATGATTAAATAGCATAGAAAACAAATTATTATGTATAAAATAAGGTTTGCAAGTTTGAGCTCTCTCTCTCTCTCTCTCTCTCTCTCTCTCTCTTTATCTGCTTCCTCAGTGTACAAGTGCTGCAAATTCCTTGCTTTATTTATTTATTTATTTATTTATTTGTACTTTGTTGCAAACAGAATATCTATTAAGTCAAATAAGTGATTCAAATGTGTAATTACTGTAACAGTGCATGTTTGAAAAGTTTAGGATAATACTGGATAAAAAAAAAGAAAAAAGAAAAATCCAGTTAGTTGCAGGTTCTCCAATTTGAAGATGTATCTATATGAAATATGATTCTAGTTCAGATCCTTTATTCCAGATCTATATTTCGTATATAAATAAGACCTGTATCTCTTTGTGAAATGTTAATAAATGCAGTCACACCCTGCCTCAGCATCTCCTAATAAATTGGCGCTCCCAGGAGGCGACGTCGCTCCTCATTCAGCCAGAATGTGCCGCACCGCGCATGCGCGTTTCTGCCATGCAGCCACACCGCACACTCGGGGCCACAATATCGCTGAGCTCAACACACTCCTCCTCCTCCTCCTCCACTGCAGCCGATCAATACAGCAGACTGATGGAGGGTGTGAAAGAAAAAGCGTACTAGAAATCACTACAGAGGCACATGCAGAAAATTTCAGCCACATGCTGGAGTCCACAATGGAACAGATGTTTTTTTTTATTGTATTATATAAAAACGATATAATAATAATAATAATAATAATAATAATAATAATAATAATTGACCAAAAAAAAAAAAATCTGATTCATTGTGGATCCCGACATGTGGCTGAAATTTTCTGCATGTGCCTATGTAGTCATTTCTGGTAAGATTTTTTAAACCCTCCAGCAGTCTGGTGTATTTTATTTATATATATATATATATATATATATATAGTTTTTTCATATAATTTCATAACATAACATAGGCAACTCTACTGCCATATATATATATATATATATATATTATTTTATTATTATTTTTTTGGCTGGCTGGCATTGCAGTAGAGTTGCCTATGAGCTTCACAGCCCCTTGTTCGGTTCTGATCTCAGGTTATTGTTTGTTCAGTGTTGCACATGATCTCCCCTGTGTCAGCAGCATGGGGTTCCTCGAGGTTCTCTGGTTTCCTCAACATGGTGGTAATTGTATTGGAGTATATATACATAAATAAAGAAACTTGTATTTATGTAATAATAATAATAATATGATTATTATTATTATAAAAAAAATAATCTGTTTCATTGTGGATCCTATCTTAAATACAGTATATAATCCCCCCCGGCTGGCATGGAGGTAGAGTTGCCTTTAAGCTTCACAGCCCTTGGTTCAATCTCCCCTGTGTCAGCATGGGGTTCCTCCTGAAGCATGGGGGTTCTCTGGTTTCCTCAACATGGCAGAAGTTGGATTGCTCCAGATGTGAAAATATACTGTCCTACCAGCTATGTGGTGGAATGGAATTCCATCCTCTGGCTGGCCAAACAGCTGAGTCACTAGCTGTCTACACACAAAGACGGAAGACCGATACCGCTTCACCAAGCACTTGAATGAGCACTGATTTTACTTATTAAAATGCCGTGATTGATTAACCTTTTTTATTCCATTTATCTAACGAGGTTTTAACTTTATTTTATCCTTAGTTTCTGACCTACTCATCTTGTTTGAGGATACTTTTTTGATAAAGGCTACAAAGTACTTCTGTTACGCTTTTCCACTGGATAAGGGCATCTGCAAACTGCAGTAAATAACCGCAGGATCCACTAAACTGTTCTGAGCAGGATAAAGCGGCTCCTGAAGAGAACTGAATAAATCATTAGATTCACACTACAGACATAAATTCTAAACGCTGCTTACACTTTCCTGGCGCACCTAGCCTCCTCGAATCCCTTTTACCCAACACTTGCAAAATAATTGTTTAAAAAAAAAACAATGAGATGTTCAGTCAGCATTTCCCTTTCGTACAGCCACTATGGAGTCACATTTGGGGCTTCAGCACCATCTAGTGAGGAATACAGAAACTCCTTTAATGACCCATAAATGTGGAAATGGCTTGGAGTGAGGTCAGAAGATGTGACAATAACTCCCAGCCTTGTAATGTGCAAGTGGTGTTAATGAATTGTGTGTACAGTCCCCACAGACTGACCTGCCTGTTCTGCAACTAATTATCTGCCAATTTTCCTGGATCAGGTGTTGAATCCGCTGAATGTTCTTGGGAACAATTGAGCCACATCAGTTGGGATCGTCATTCATGGACATCCAGAATTCTTTTAAACGTTTGCACCATTCAGATGTTTTACTGAGGCTAAGAATCTCATCGCCGTACAAATGGAAGTGTTCTAGTAATGTCAGTTTCACATCTTTTACAAGAAATTTCATCACGAGTCCCAGTTTGACTTGAACACCCCCCCCCCCCATAGTTTAGATACAGCGTAGAAAGGTTGCCAGTTTGCATTGCTGAACCTTCTTGTCTTCGAAATTAGCTCATGATTGAACCAGGGACTTTGGAGCGGTAAAGTGATGATGCAATTCCCAGGATGCTGATGACAAACCGAAAATCAATGTTATGGATATTCTGGCTTTTCATTTTGTATGATACTTAAGCATTAGGGGATCATTGGAAGGCTTTTTGTCTGCCACGTGAAAGGACTGGATTTGATTACCAGCCCAGACATTGAGGTTGCACTTTACTCCTAGCACCTGTCTCCAGTCCGGATTAAAATGGGAGCGTTGCGTCAGGGACATCCAGCGTCATAGCTAGTGGCAAATTCAGTTTTTTGGTTGTTTGGAAAGAGCAAGAACATTTTGTCTGCTACTATCATTGTCAAGTTTCTTTGTATTTTATACTCTCTTCCCAGAGTCAATGTGGGAGGACCAGAGTGCCTTTGACTACGGTAAGTACTGAAGTAAAGAAACACTGGTTATGGAAAACACTTCACAGCAAAATCATCATCATTTATAAAGCACTCAGGCATGTTGCTGTGTGCCACTTTTGCCGCCTTCTTTTTCTTCCAGATTATGAAACACTGCGGACCACTGGTGTCATCCTCGCTGTTATAATGTTTGTAACTGGGATCCTCATAGCGCTGAGTAAGCATTCATATTTACATTTATTCATTTAGCAGAGGCTTGAAACTAAATTGACTTGATAAGTGAAGCAGAAATGCAGGAGACTTTACAGGCCATTTTGTTTATTTATACAGCTCAACAACCATGCACAAATACGTCCTATTATACACTTCAGTTCCAAGTGAGTTACCTGATTGTCTGAGAGACATTCCACGAGTGATGATATAGAGTGTAACAGCACTGGGACGTTTAACTATATGAATGAATTCACGTCACAGGTGTTCTAATAAACAATAATTAACATCCACCAGTGTGGGTGAAAGTAGGATGGTTTGGTCCACTGGAAAGAGGAGAGAACAGTTACCTGCCAAAACCCACATTTAAAACCAGGCACTGAGGCACTTTAAGCAAGAAAAAACATCTGATAACTTTGTCATCTTAAACAACACTCTGTCCATAGTAACTGCTTCTAAGTCATTCTGAATTGTCTCTGAACCATTTGTGTTGTCCAGTTCATGGCTAACAGGAGCTACCAAGCTAAATATAGTTGCAAGCAGCAATGAGCGGGCCCAATCACCTGTGCCATCGCCACCTGGGTGCACCACACAACCTGTGTGCCTTTGAGCAACATTAAATTATAGAGGTCATGGGCCATAACTAGCGTCCAACACAAGGCTGAGACCCAAATTACTCTCTACTAACACCTTTAAAAAAATATATAAAACTACTTTGTGCGTGGAACATGGAATGATAAATATTGGCAGAGCAAAATAACTGGTTAAATAAAGAAACAAATCTGCTGAAAATAAATGGTGTTTGTAGAACAGTTGTATAAAAGCAATATCACACAAGGCCGTGCTGTTGTACTAAATATCAGCACTTGACTATCATATATGTTTACACAACATCAAAAGTCCCATATGTTACTATTTTTGGATAGATCTCCAGCAAAGTGTGTGTCTGTTATGCTCTCACTTAAATACCCTACAGATGCATTTTCTTTCATACCTCAAGTGATTAGGGCACCTTCTTATATGAGGTCACAAAACATTCACATTTCTCTTTGGACATGCACACTGGTGACCCATCTGAATGTTTACAGATAAATAGCAAGTGAATTTCTCATCAAATATCCCCTTTAAACAATGTAAAAAAAAAAAAAAAAAAACAGTACATGGATAAAAAGTAATTTCAGTCTTAAAATATTACAGAAACAATTGTTGGCAAATTGCTGTGATATATAAAAAAAACTGCCCTCTGCTGCATGTCAGGATGCATCACTCCATCACACCAATGTGTTTTATTGTTCACGTTATACAGTACTGTACAAAAGTTTTTGGCACATTTCAGGCACTGTAGAGCAAGCATGCCTTCCCAAACAAACAAACAAACAAACATGAATCCCAGTAAACAGTAATTAACGAAACAAAGTCAGTATTTGATGTGACAATGCTTTGAGGACCTTTTATTGGGAGGCACAATTTGTGCAGAACGGAGGTGTAAGGAAAATAGCTACAAGTTTTACTGAGCATCCTGCAGAACCACCCACAGCTCTTCTGATGACTTGCAATGTTGCACCTGCTTTATTTTTGCATGTAAACCCCAGCAGCTTCCATTGTTCTTCTAAAACGTGGTCGCATACGTATATAATATAATGCTATTTTTTCCACGACTTAAATATCTATATTTTTCTGCAACTTGTACGTTTGCGGTGTACGACTGATGTTTGAAAATCTGATTTTTTTTTTCTTTCTTTTGCACTGACGCAATTAATAAAGACATAAAACCATCAATAAAGCTTGTATTAAAAACACACAGTACTGTATAAGATATAATTCAAAGCAACACCCAGCTCCCTCCACCATTTATATTTTCACCGATTTATATTTCATCTATCCATATTGAATCTGTTTTTGTCTCTTAATAGGTAAAAAATTCAAATGCAAAAGGTCATCCAAGTAAGACTTTGCACATGAGTGGAACGCCTGCTCTATGCATGTGGAATGATGAGGAGACATAAGGACCTTCACCCAGGAGACTCTTCGGTCAAATGCAGCCCCTGTGCACCAGGCTTGCTGAGCATCTCTCTGTCCAGGAACACTGCCTATCCATGAAAATAACCGGAGTAAAGGTTTCCTCTGCAAAGTCAGGGATAAACGCTGTACCTGGCGACATGGGAGTAGAGTGAATATGCTGGATACCCAAAGCTCTTTATAGAAACAAGTGTTGCACTTTTTCTATAAAGGAGTTCTGATCACTTGTGGTGTTTTAGTGATGTTTGTCTGGATAGACAGTGTGTATGTGCGATGCTGAAATGCACTGCATGTTGGGATCTCAGTGCCTGCCTCTCTTTGTTCTCTGATTCATTCATACTGACTGTTATAACCATAGGTGGAAGGTTAATAAGTACATTTACTTTGATACTGTACTGAGTATGTATTTCAGGTACAGTACATATACTTGACTATTAGTAGAGTAGTTTTATTAATGGCTACTTTTAAATTTCAGGGTAAGCACTTATAGACTTTTCCTCTGGCACAATTGCAAATGGAGGACTTCTACTATTTACTTGAGTAATATCGTACCGAGGGTTTCCCTACTTTTTGGGATTTGTGCATTTTGCCCACCACTGGTTATAACTCAGAGCTACTAATAGTGCCAATATGACTACTACTATTACTACTACTACTACTAATAATAATCTATTAGCTATATTGCACTATATAACACTCCATCCTGGATTTGTAAGTATTGTTCCTGACTGTGCATGCTTGTTGATTGTGAATGCATGAGTTTATTAAGTTCCAGTTTATCTGTGAGCCCATGATAACTTCTGTTCCATCTTACTTTTGCAGCTCAAGTCCGGTGGAGCGGCTTCCGTCCCCCAACACAGAAGGTAGAACTAACAACTCCAAAACGCGTCACATACTATTGTTTCACTTGGTCGTAATTTCCTTATCTGTGTATTTTTTTTTCTTCCTCTCTCTCTCTTTTCAGTTCCCACTCAGTCGGTATAGAGACTGACATCTGTGTCCGAGGATGTTCCTGAGAATGTGAGGACAGCTGCATGGGATTAGTCAACTTTTTATTTGAAACTGAATTTTAAAGCTTGCTACATCCTTTTTTGAAAATCTTACAATGTGTGTCCCAGTTTGCTCAGGACAAATTGTGTATTTTACAGGTTATTACATATCAGTCCTGATGACGTGCAGTCATACGTAACACAGACTAGTCAATGTTTATTAAGCAAACCTTACATTACATTACAGTAATGCGCACAAATATAACTGAAAAGGCGTTTGTGAGATCACATTTTTATTACAAAGCTAAAGATGGGTTTCCACCTACAGTCTACCAAATTTGCAGCAGCAATCGTTTACATGGATACTATTATTTCTTTATTAATCAGAATAATCGAGCATTCAAAATAAAAATGCATCATGTAACCAACTCAGCTGAAACGCTCTTGCCCGATCATGCCGAAACTAATTTTCATACAGAATGAAAGGGGTGTTTTAAACTTTGCTTTCACTAGGAAACTGTTCGCCATGTGAACACTTGCTGGAATAAGTTTATTCATTCTGTGCATGTTTGCCCCATGTGGGGGTCATATTAGGTGAAGCTTAGCATTCTCGATGAGTCCTGAACTCTTCTCCTCAATAAGAACTTCAGGAGCCATACAGTATGCGCTTCTGTGATTGGTGCTTAATTAGAAACAGCAGAAAGTGAAATCTCTTGTCACGGGAACAATATAAGTCATCTTGGTCATTATATTAGGGCTGAAGGATTTTTATGCAATCGAAGTTTCTCAAAATTGTACAACAAAATTTGTTTCTGATTAAAACATTTGTGAGCATTCAAAGCAGATCGTATAGAATCAGCGTCCATGTAAAAAGTTAATCCGGAAGCTCTGATCAGAATCGGAATGATTGCAATCAGATTGAAGAAATATCGTCGAAATAAACACAGCTCTTCTCCTATCCTCATGTATTTTACAAACCAGTTTAGCGGCATGATATCCAGGACTCCAGGATATCATAGCAGCATTTGTAAAATTCCCTAACTTTGTCAGACTAACGACAACATTTGGAAGTTAACCGGATACACAAATGCTGTGTACATGACTATGCAGGGGAAAAAAAAAATTCTGGCAGCCTTTACCACAGTGCTTCTATTATAGAACGTAAATGCTTGGATTGTGATATTTATCATTAGCATGTGTCTAATACAGTAGGAACACATATGAAATACATTTGGTTCCTGGAAAGGAAAAAAAAAAAAAAACGAAATTGTTCACACATGGCTTATTAAAAGATTCTGAATTGCAGAAAAAAGATGGAAAAACTAACAGTTTACGTGTCTCATTGTTTCTGAACATAAAGTCACAAGTCACTGGATACCGTAAACAAGTAAACAATACTGTATCAGCCAGAAATAAACACACCACAACTGTAACAGCAAATTTTTAATGCCATTGCTGAAGCTTGAAACTGTTCATTTGGTCAGTGTATTACATTCAAACAGGACGTTTGTTTAAACTGCAGTGTTGATGTTATGTGATTATTAAATTGATATTAAAAGGAAAAGGGTTAAACAAGTAGAAAATATGTGGTTTCTGATTTACATGAAACACTCAAACAATTCTGATAAATTAACAATCATTTCTTTCTGTCTGGCTAGGAAGTGACAGTAGAATGTTTTTCCCCCCCCTTTATTTGAATTACAAGCACTCGAGTCCCAGCGACCCAGTGATTCACAAGAGATAATCCCCTTAGCCATTCCTCCACCCCGCCTTTATCGTTCAGCAATAGAGTCGCTTCTGATCCTTTCCCAAATCCAGCAGATTACACAGTTACTTAACATGTATACAAGATAAAATCGTCATGTAGGTACTGTAGGTGATGTAAATTCAGCTAATCGGAACCTTCGAGATGCTGAGGTCGACCTAAAAAGCATGACTTTCTCACGTCATGACTCATCAAAACACACTCGCGTTCAAGCTATAACTGACGAGCTCTGCCCACCCTCCCTCTCTGTGCACACAATGTCAACCACAAAGGTCACAGAGAGAACGCAGAGCCTCGGCATCTACTGTAAATAATTTATCCCTGAGACAAAAACAAGCAAAAAAATACACACTTAAAAATACATACGTGTAACACATGAGTAAAAAAAAAAAAAAAGAATAAATAGATTGTATTTGTCTTCTTTAGCAAGCGAACATTACACTGATGCAGTGTACCGAGAAAAGTCCAAACCAATATGGTTGATACATAAAATGGTGGGAAATTCGAATTAAATCCCTATGGATGATTTCACAGAAATCACATTTTCATCATCATCATCATTATTATTATTTTCTTTTTTTACAAGAAATGCCAGTAAAATGGATCGTGTCAGAAATCAAACACTCTGGATCAGTAGACAGATGTGAACTGAGAAAGCCCTCATGAGAGGATACTGTAGATACAATCAAGATCTGAATTCAGTCAAGGAATAGACGGCAGAATGTGGCAGCACCTTTTTTTTTTTTTTTAGACCCAAATTCTTTCTATCTGAAATTTCTTTCTTCAATTATTTGAATACACCTTATTAAATAGGTTTCCTGCTAGACTTTCCCTTGAGTGAATGCAGGCCAATGAGAAGTCCCTATGAGAAGTAAAGGGAGACATGTTGGGACTGAAAAGTAGTCCTGGTCATTCTTGGTCCTGTAAGGATGTGATACGCCGCCTAGAGGCATTTCTCTTCTTTAAGATGTGCTTGAGCTTTAAAAACAAACAAACAAACAAAAAAAACAATCTTATTTTCAGTAATATACTTAATCATGCTGACCTTCCAAATTACACAACACAATATTGGTGCTCATTTGATTTCTTATGTTATACATATAATATAGAAAATGTGTGCGCCAAAGAAGCTACTTCTGAAGTTTATGCAACATGGAAGTGCTCGATTTTGCTTCCCTAAAAATTTCAAGTTGCTAACTTTAGCTGTTTTAGAGATGATTTTCTATGTGCCCCAAAAATGGACATTTTCAGCAATAATAATAATAATAATAATAATAATAATAATTAATAATCTTCACACAATAATAATTTCAAATGCAAATTATTCACATTTCTTTAAGAGTATTGACACTAAAATTGGTGTAAGCTTCTAAAAGCATATGACCTGTAACAATTGTTGCTCAAATAGTTTTTTGGTAAAAGCTCAAAAAGCAAACAAAAATCGGTAGTGTCCGTAACCATGTCGAATTCATGCTGCAATATATTACCAATTTAGCATTTTAGAATAAAACACTTTTTCATATGAAATCTAAATGGAACGATTTCATTGAAAGAAATCTAAAGTTTCATCTGTGTGACAGTTAAGACCATTGAAAGGTTTGAATGAAAAAAGTTACAGACACTACAGACATAAAAGGACATGAAATTGCATTTAGCAGAAGTGTCTTTTTAGCTCATGGAAATATAAATTTGTATGCGCATTTATAAAAATACAAAGCATGAATCAGGAGATAAGAAGCATTACGTATTATAAAAATGGTGTTATACCGTATGATGCCATCTGAAAATGTACTTTTTCACCTAGATCAGAGACTTTCTTAGCACCAATACCATGTTTTGGCTGACTATATATGAAAAGCTACAATGAACCACAAAGATACTCCGACTATTAGAATAGAATTGTGTGAAAGAATAAACGGTTTAGTCGTTGCAAACCACCAGATCAGCTTCTCAGTCAAGACATTGATTCTGTAACAGCCATAGTATATCATTTACATTCGTTTTTATATTCATTCGGCGAGCCCTCGTGGACTAGGAATTGGATTATCATTTATCACTGGTATAATGGTGACTAGTCAGAATTATTGATTTACAGTCATTCTTTCCTCTAAGGCGTCAGATACTGTAGACTCGAAGCGTGACAGATTTTTCCTGTTTTTCTTTTTTGTTGTTTATTTTGTCACTCGTCTGTATATATAGCACATAACAAGGGTTCAAATAAGATGCTCATACTTTCCTAAGTCTCTATCAACACTAGCATCTTACTGTTGATTCAACTAAACTGTACAGTAGCTTCTGCAGTGAATTTACCACTGACTGCAAAAGAAGCACATATCAAAAACAAAAACTTTTTATTTTATTTTTTTAATTAAGAGAATCCTCTGTTTTTGCTTATTTTTTTTTCTGACAGGTTCAAAATGGGTGGGAGTATATTTTGGGGTGAGTCACATCTATAAAAATAGCATAATCTACATGTTAACCCAACCACAGGAACTGAACCGTCTTCTTTCCTGCTTGTTCAATCTCCTTTTGTGAGCAGAACTGCACCTAGTTCGATTATTTACTCTCGTATACACTTTTATACATCAGGGTTTAGTTGAGCTTTTTTAATGGTGCGGAAGGAACCAGGATGATCAAAATGAACAGCGTACAATTGCGTTTTTATATAATATAAATATATTATAAATATAATATAATAATCCTTATTAAGTACTAGTTATTAATTAGTTGAAAATCCAAGACTCAGTTTTGTGTCTGTTTTCAAATAATAATAATAATAATAATAATAATAATAAGCCTTATTTCATCCGTTTTAATCTAGCTCTTTGTGCACACTGCAGCGTCATGCTCTTTTGATCAGCGCGGCTTTTTAAAGTGCTCACTGCATCCTAAAAGCCATCTGATTTGTTTAATAAAAAATCATTACGGCAAAATAGGTCAACCCTTCTTAACACTCCTTCTCCTCCCCAGAGCCTGTGCTCACCTTCTCTCCTTGTTCTCCGCTTTGCAGCAGATGCACGGGCTGGTCGTTCTCCAGGTTGCGGATGCTCGGATCAGCTCCTCTGCTAAGCAGATGTCTGATCAGCTCCTCCTGATAAGGGCTTCCATGTAACCCTGCCGCCATGTGCAAGGCCGTGTGTCCGTGTGCCTGAGACATCGAAATAAATATCCATAAATGTCATAAACATGGCTGTAATTGAACACTATGCATTTTGTATTTGATGAGCAATAATGAGCAATAGATGTTCCATGCTGTATTGTACCCGAGTTACAGGTGATACAGTGGAAGTGAAGAATATTTGTTGTAGAGATGAATGGGGAAAGGGACGTCTCGGCATGAATGGTTACCTTCATGTTGATAAAGGCCTGCATGTCGGGCAGCTGGAGCTTCAGGAAAAAATTAACCAACTGGATATTTCCCTCCTTCACAGCCAAGTGGAGTACAGTCTTATTACTTTTGATTTCCTAGAAAAAAAAAAGGAAAAAAAGAACAAGATTTTACACTGTGATACTAAAGCGGGCGTGTCACGCAACTCGTAGTGAAAGAGATCGTCCTCTTACACAGTGTTACACATCTCCTTCTTATGCGGGGTGAATACACGGCTATGAATTTTATGCGCACAGGAACAGTCTTTTGTGTTAAGCTAAAGAGAATTTCACCTGGCTGAGTGGGGAGGCGCCTGCTTCCAGGAGCAGCTGCAGGCAGAGGAGTTTATTTTCAGCCTGAGTGTGCAGATTGCCATCAGGTAGCCAGGCAGAGGAAGAGGATGAGATGGAGGCAAGAGCCTTCATTGTGATGTTGTGGGAGATCACGGCACAGTGCAACGGGGTCAGACCTGGAAGAGTTCGAGCAAAGGACGATGAGACACAAGCTCATTAGAGTTATTATCTTTGGAATAACACATTATAACGTGTTACCTTCAAAATTGCGAGCCTCCAGGTCCACTCCGTGCTCCATCGAGAGGACAACCTGCGGACGGTGACAATTAGATCAATGCTTTTATTTGTTCGTTGTCACTCTACTGACTTGCTGTAACCATTCAGAATTGTGAGAAGAAATTGTCATAGGATGAATGAAGCGTGTGACAT
Source organism: Clarias macrocephalus (assembly GCA_011419295.1). Taxonomy (NCBI): domain Eukaryota; kingdom Metazoa; phylum Chordata; class Actinopteri; order Siluriformes; family Clariidae; genus Clarias; species Clarias macrocephalus. The sequence continues at coordinate 15,788 of JAAGKR010009101.1, read as the reverse complement.
TTTAACCAGCCTGTGTACAGAACTGACATTTTGTGCTGTTACTAATTATGTCAAAAAGAACAAAATCCTTTCGAAATTGACTGTAGGACATTTTTGGAAAGTTTGGAAATGGGTTCTTTATTAGGAAGACCAACAACTCCTTGAAGGGTCATTAGAGAAGGAAAAAAACGCTTAATGGAAGAACTTGGTAAGAGTGCATCTTTTAACCATCATAACACAGGAGACGGGATTTATGGAAAAAGTTGGAAAGCAAAACTAAGGAATAAGCGGAAATGGATATTACTTCCAAAATGAAAGATTTGGTAATAAAATAAAATGAAAACACAGCTCACCTTCATGACCTGTGGAAATCCATATGTGGCAGCTAGGTGCAGCGCGGTTTGACCTTTGATGTCGCAGATGCTGATATCAGCACCCAGAGAGAGCAGGTCTTGCACGATGTCTGCCTGATTGGCCGTCACAGCTACCAGCAACGCAGTCTGGGATACAACAGCGCTAAGAATCAATGCACTGAGCACAGCAAGAAACGCATACATGACAGAAGGTAGGAGCTCCATGCGTCTGGGTGGCTATAATACTCTTGCTCATGAGTGTGCTTTAAGTATGCACATAGGGAAAAGAGCGAAAGGCTGATCAGCTTCAAAGCAATCCAACTCGAATACATTTTAGGACCATATAAGTAGAAAAAGAAGAAGAAATGCTGCTGTATTAAAGGGCATGTCGATTCATACGGTAGTCATGAACGAAGGCATTGCACATGACACACGTGATATTACTGGAAGAATTAGCACATATTTTTGGCCTTTAAATGAGCAGTAACTCTGCTGGTTATGCTAAATAATAAACTTTTTCTTCTTCTCGTCGTTGTGAGTCACAATGTGGATACTCCCACTTCAGAAATTCTTCTTTTTTTTAATTTTTTTTTTTGCATATTAGTAGCCATTACTGAGTTTTTTTTTTTTTTTTTGGTGGGCGTCACTATAAGTGAATCAGCTGTGCTGTGCAGACGCCCGGTAATTTTCGGGTGGTTGGCATTTGACAAAATACAGCACGCTCCTGAAAACAAAAATATTTGCAAAAATATTTCGGTGGGTTTCGCTTCTACCAACATTTGCGCACGACCACACACGAAAGCCCGCGTTAAGGACGTACCTTTCCCCTGTGCTCCTTTGCGTCCAATGTGCCAAGCTCCTGCAGTTTCTCAGCTGCAGCAAAGGCGTATTCCCTGTGACCCTTGGCGGTGTATATGTGCAGAATTCTAAATGAAGAACAAAACAAAGTCGATAATATTTCCTAGCCAAATAACCGAATCCATGCCACCCCATCCATCCTGTTTCCCCTTACTCACGTGTCTCCATCATCGTCCTTCCATGTGGTTCTGCTGTAGTCCATGGCCTGCAGGAAGCGCCGAGCTTCATCTAGCTTACCCATGTCCATGTCCATCTGCGGTCTGACTGGCAGATTGGATGCTGGAGTTCTGGACCCAGGGGACCACAAGTAACCAGAGCTCGAGGCACTTATCCCCTGAGTCCTGAGGTCGGCACTGGACATGGCCTGGGTAATGGGACACTCCGTGCTGGACGGCTGCTGGAAAAGAGAGGCGTTTCTCTTAAACTGTATTAAGTATACTTTATGGAAGATTTGTACTACGAATAGCACATCATATACAGTAGATACTGCGCACAACTAGGATCTAAACAGCTTGACTTTTTATAGACTCTTACAAAGTGCTGAGGAATCTGTGCACTCGGACAGTCCTGCAGTGTCGGAAGTGGATAAGCGGAGAACTGCGTCTCTGCAGGGGTTAAGCAGTGGCTATAGAGCGGAGCTGATGAGAAGCTGAGATAATTCTCCATTGAGGCGATGGAGTCCTGAAAAACAGAGGAGTGTGGCTGCACCTCCCAGCGGTCATATCTCATCGCTGCCATGTCTGAGTAGCTGCTGTTCGCACCTGTTGCGAAAACAAGAAACCAGGTTTTGACAGTAGGAATCGATACATGAGTCTCTGACTACTTTATAAAGCTGGAGAAATTTCCTGATGTGTGGTGTGTATGAAGAGGTTGTCACTTACTGGCAGTGGGATCTGATGTTGACACCTAATAGGGAAACGATCATATTATTACCGCTTAGTCTCATAGTCTCGAAAAGAACGAAAGCTCATGCTGGTTTTTCTAAGCGTGTATTACTCACTGAGATTGGCGCAGCAGGACCAGTGTTATTGACCGCACAAGTCGGAGGAGCTGAAGACGTCTCTCGCTTTCTCTTCTGCTCCAGGAGCTTCTTCACTGTGGGCAGCGTGTAACACGGCTTCTCTTTTGGCGCTGCGGACCAACGGAAATGTTTCAAGCTAAATAACAGCGGCAGATTTCCACTCAAAAATGTTCCTTTCGTTGTAAATGTTTGGAAATGGATAATAAATATCAATTTCCGTCATCATTTAGTATTACGAGTAAACTTCTTAAGGCAATTCAAAAACATGACGCTTTTTCTCTAGAACAACACTGATTGTCAAAAACAACAATAAGGAAGAGGAACCATGAGGATGTAGATAAAAGCTTTACTTTCTGTATAAAACTCAAAACCTCTCTATAACCCCACGTCGTGATTTCATCTGCAACCCAACCAGTCATCATTTCTGATTAGTAACTCAACATAAAAACATTAAAAGACTAACGTCTTCCATGTGACGTCTTGTTTTTGTTCGAGCCGTTTGTCTCACCTTTGTGTTTCCCCTATTGTTATCTTCTACCCTAAAGATATGTTTGTGTGCTTTAAAAAAAAAAAAAAAGTCGTTTCCCTCGGTTACTCACCGAAGGAAAAAAAGTAAAAGAAAAGAAGAACGCCTGATGCAAATATGGTCGGGTTTCCAGTGGTCATCAGCTGCAGACAGGGAGGAACATTTCTTCAAAATCGCAACCCCAAAAACGTGAGATAAGTCTGAAATTTCCATCAGGGCTGTTTCGTTCTCGTCACTCAAACCATGAGGAAACTCTTCCATTAGGAAAAGAGGTGGTGAGGTCATGTTCAAGCTGTTCTCCTCGACACAAAGCCGTGGCGAATGTCGCAGAGCATTTTTCTGTTTCCTTTGCTCCGTTACGCTGCGTGGCCAACCACATCTTCCTGCCTTAGTGACGTATGGGGCCTCAGTAGTTTCTGTTAACACTCAGACTTACGCGACCTGGCAAAGCTTGACTTTATGCCACCATACGATATGTACTGTATACATTTTTACGGAGCAAATTGTGTACCATCAAGCTGGTTTTTGCAAATTTGATCTATTCCCGTAGACTTTGTAGAATGTCATTATTCAACCAAAAAAGGATCCATTCAAAACTACTGCAGCATTTCGAGTTACGTTATTTTTAGTGCATTACTTCAGTGATGTCACTTCCCTATCTGCCACTGGGAAACAACTACAAGACGAGGTGTGCTGAGATGAACTGCTTTTCGCTTTCCGTATCCCCTCATAGGGGAAAAACAGCAGTTTCTATGAAAAATACTGAAGTGAGCAACTTTCATGGCAGAGGACTCAAAAGAGGAAGCCGAGGCAAGTCGAAGTAGTGTGGAAACTCCACTGAGCCTGGCTGGCCACGGAGAATTCCCTTTCCTATCAGCCGTTTTTTTTTTTTTTTTTTTAATTGTTCTCCTCTCACTTTAGTTTCACTTTACTCCTACCAGCCCGATTCTTTAAACTCCCTCACCACCATGACCTCATAAAGCAATTAAACACTCAAGATTCCTCCCCTCTGCCAAAATCTAAAAATATAGAAAACGTAGAGCTCTAGAAGTCTATATTTAGAACATGTCACACCAGGTCACCACTGTTGTTAACTGACTCATCATAAACATTTTAATCTATGGTTGCATTCAGGGGTTTACCAAAACACAAAGGACATCCCTGTTTAGTAGGCAAAGAAGTCATTCAACCATGTCACTTACGGAAACAGCCACATGTAAATGATGTTTTTGTACATACGTAGTAGATCTCTGATTATCACTACGTAAGCTATTACAGTCACGATGACAGGGACAATCTGATCATTCTGATTTATATGTCTTACATATTTTATACTCGTTTAGTTCATTTTCTTTTGATCCTGTAAAGCTGATTTGTGACAATGACATCGTTAAAAGCTCTATATATATAAAACTGAATTGGGCTTAGTGGCTTAGTGCTTAGCAGAGTCGCCTTGCACATCCAGGGCCCGGGTTGTGTGCATGGAGTTTCCTCCCACAGTTCAAAGACATGCAAATTAGGCTAATTGGCGTTCCCAAATTGCCTGGTGTGTATGAACGAGTGTGTGTATGTGTGTCCTAAGTCTCCTGAGATAAGCTTGAGGCCCCCTGGACCCTGTATACAGGATAAAGAGGTATAGATGTTGAGTGAGCGAGTGAGTGAATTGAATTAGATGAGATAGTAGCACCAGATGTCCAGTCATATAAAATACCCGTGCAATATGGATAAAACACGTTTGAATTTGGAGATCAGTGATTCGATTTGAACTGGTGCATGTACATTAAACCCTTATAACCAGGAGTAAATGGAGACCATAAACTCCATCTATCAGCGTTATAATCTAATCTTCAGGCATGCACCAACCTTTTCACAAGAAGAAACGCCGTATCTATTACCGAAATACAATGGACATCCCTGTTTAGTAGACAAAGAATGATGTTTTTGTAAATACGTAATAGGTCTCTGATTAACATTAAGATATTACAGGGACAGTGACAGGAACAATCTTTATTTATCGCAACTTATATGTAAGAATCGTTTCTGTCATTTACTTTTGAGCCTGTAATTTTGGAGAACAGTGATTAGATTTGAACCTGCGTAAGAGCGCCTGCCAAATGCCTAAATGTAAATGTAAACTGATGCCATGTACTGTACATTTAAGCCTTATGACAAGGAATAAATGGAGATCATGAACTTCATTTGTTAGAAATATAATCTAATCTTCAGGCGTGCATCAACCTTTTTTCGCAAGAATAAATATGTATTACCGAAACACAAAGGCCATCCCTGTTTATTAGGCAAAGAAGTCAAAAACAGTATTTATATATCTCATATTTACTGTAATACTCATTTAATACTTATTTCCTCCATTTTCTTTCGATCATGTGTAAAGCTACTTTGTGACAACTGCCATTAAAATTGGATTGCATTAAACTGAATGAAATATTAACACCAGACCCCCAGTTACATAAAATACCAGTGCAATAGGGATAAAATATGTTTGTTTGTTTGTTTGTTTGTTTTTTAACTGGGGCATGTTGTGTATATTTAAGCCTTATAAATGTACAGAATAAATGGAGGTCATAAAACTCTAATGTATCAGAGATGTCATCTAATCTGCAACCTTTTCACCAGAAGAAATGTCTATAAGGTCACTTCTGTCAGTGACTTTAAATGACATCATGTTGACATTAAAGCATGACCAAAGATGATCTTTTAATCATCGTAGCGTAGCGTGACCCTTGTGAAGTGTGAGGTCGTGGGCGCGCGGGCGGGCGGGCGCGCGCCGCAGGGATGCCCTCTCCGCATGCAAAACGACGGAAATCCCTGACCAGTGAGTCACGCGCGTGGGCGGGGCGGGGATTCCGCTGCGCGTGTCCTCTACGCGGCACGCCATGTCTCTGTCAGACTCTGTCAGAATTTTTTTAAATACGATACAATGTATCAGAATCAATCGATTGACGGGTTTAGATAAAAGAAACGACACGAATTAACAACCTGTTCTCTGTCCCTTCACACCCTCCACCTCCCCGCGCTTTTTCCTGAAACAGCACGTTGTTCCATCGCACCTGCTTGAGTGCGGGTGTTCTGTGTGTGTGTGTGTGTGTATGTCGATAACGCTCGGTTAACCATGTTTAACAAAACAGACAAACTACTCAGATCCCCCACAAATACTAGTCCCTCACACCTATTTTTAAACGAGAAGTGAAAATTAAGCTCGGAAGGGAGGGGATAGCCTCACAGGAGTTTCTCTGTGTTTCTGCTTTTCGCGCTAAATTAACCATTATTTATGAACCTACTGTAGGACCGGGGAGCTTACGCACTGCTGCCAGGCAGAGAGAATCACACCCCCCACCCCCACCCCAACACACACACACACACACACACACACACACACACACACTATTACCAACATAACCACTATACAGTGGCATTAAAATAAAACAAACGACTTGGCAGCTCATCAATTAACAATTCATTATATATACACTTTCTATCAATAACTAATAATAAAAACTACTACTAATAATAATAATGTTCATTCTGTCTTGACGGGAGAATTATTCATCCTGAACACTAGAATGAGAATAAACATTAAAACATATAAACAAGTCCGGGTTACTCACATTTCTGTAAGTGCATGTCAAAACTCCTTTTTACAGCAGTCTGTAGTTGTCAGCTCGCCTCGCCAAGTGAAACGGGTGATCCGGTTGTTTTATTCGCAGGTCTCGGTACTACTGTCTCGCGCTCAGGTGTCGGGGCTTTTCACTGTGTACACTCGCGGCTGTGATGAAGTTCTGTCACAGGGGGGCGGGGCTTACGGAGAGAGGGGGCGGGGTTTTTATTTCAGAGGAAAGTCTTCGCCTTCCACTAAGCACGTGCTTCCCTTTCATTCCAGCGTTACATTATTTGTGAATTTAGACATTGAAGGGATTTGATGATGTAGTTTTGTTTTCATGAATATATAATAACATATTATGTAATCCGAGAAGCACATGTAATAAATAAAACCATGCGATGGCCGTTTCTGACCCCAGAAATGTGTTAATATATAATCCTTTAGTATTATTTACTGAACAAAAAGGATTTTTACAATTTTGTCTGGCCACAAAATTAAAAAACAAACAAAAAACAAAGCTAAAGTAAACAAAAACAGAAATAGATACAGTATATATATATAGTTTTTATATAGTTTATATATGTATGTATATTTATATATTATATAGTTTATATATGTATATCTTAATATATAGATTTTGAATAAAAATTATATATATATATATATGCTAAATCTATATATTATATATTAATATACAGTATATTATAATATTATGATAATAATATGCTAATATTATTAATATTTCATGAATGTAATGTACATCATGTACTATGTTTATTTTCCAAAAGTATGTACACATTTTTTGGCTGGCTGTGCAGACTGTGTCTTGGTGTTAAGTGCTTTCAGAATCAGTGTTTGATTCACACCTCAGGGTCTGTGTTCATGAAGTTTGCATGTTCTCCCAGTGCTTGGTGGGTTTCTTCCAGGTACTCCAGTTTCTATCCACAGTTCAAAGACATGCAGAATAGGCTAATTGGCTTTCACAAACACAGGTTAATTGCCACTGTATGTGAATGTTGACCGGAGGTCCCACCACGGGCATAAAATGGGAGTAAATAATGGTAATCACCACTGGCCTCTACAGTCCCTAGTTAGACTTCAGAGGTTCCTAGATGGATGAATGCTGTGAAGCATTTTATTTTATTGTTTTACATTTACTATAAAAATTATATATTACATTTACAAATATACAGTAGTAGTAAGTTTAACAAAAAGAACAAGAAAACAAATATTAATTATGGCAAAATAGACAAGAAAGAAGAAAACATGGCACATATTAGAGATGCTCATCAGAAATCACTAAATGATGAAAAAGTTTTTTTTTTTCAGATCAGTGTCCATAAAATTTGTAACTTCTTCAATCATTTCTGCTTAATAAGTATTAGGTTTTAGGAAGAGTATTTTTATGAACTTCCTTTTCTTACGTCACTGTTTATGAAGTGACTGCATCGGCACTTTGTAAGTGCTCAATATAGCCTTTCATTTGCGTTTCATGCCAAGCACTGAAATTTTAGAATTTTAGAAAGCTCATCTATCTATCTATCTATCTATCTATCTATCTATCTATCTATCTATCTATCTATCTATCTATCTATCTATCTAGATAGATAGATAGATAGATAGATAGATCTATCTGTCAGTCTGTCTGTCAATCTATAAAATGTCTTTAAATCTATTAAAAGTCAATAAGGAAAACCAATTGCCTTAAATCATTGGATTGAACTTTGGCTTCTAGAGACTCAAAGCTTCTCACTGAGCCACTATACTGACAAAAACAGGCTATGCAATATGTTTGACTCATTTTAATTTTATAAATAGTCTTGACCTTATCACAGCCAGGGTTCTCACTAGATCAAGAAAATATGATCATATAACCCCAATACTATCATCCCAGCACTGGCTACCTGTTCAGTTTAGAATTAATTACAAACTAGCATTACTTACTGTACATACAAGGCTTTAAATGGTTTAACTCCCACATATCTAGCCAGTCTTCTGATACTGTACATTACAATCCCCCACGTTCCTTAAGATCACAAAACTCCGGACTTCTGGTAGTTCCCAGAATATCAAAATCTACAAAAGCGGGTAGAGCGTTCTCATATTTAGCTCCTAAGTTTTGGAATAGCCTTCCAGACAGTGTTCAGGGCTCAGGCACAGTCTATCAGTTTAAAAGTAGACTCAAGACGTACCTCTTTAATCTGGTATACGCATAATTCCTTCCATAACCTCGTACTCCAGTACATCTAAATGCACACTCCTATCTAGTGCTGCTAATATCCTGAACGGCATCTATGCTAATTCTTTTCCACCTGATCTTCCTTTCTCTACCCACCCTGAGGCATCTGGAGATTGTGCCAGCTCCAGTACGCAGAGGTCAACCCTGCAGGGATCTTGAGACATCCAGAGAAGGACCAGCTCCAGCTGGATTCTGCTTCATGATGGTCTGAAGCTACACATGCTGCTCCTGAGCTCCCATTGATCCAGACCTCTTGCCTGTATTTAAGCAATGTCACACAAGAGTGAGTGCTTTTGTGCTTGAATACCAGTACAGTTCTGATGCAGCCTTAGGTACGAGGGTGTTTTCAGCACTACAGCACAACCACATGTGATATTGCTTTTATGCAACAGTTCCACACCTTTTTTCAAAGGAGTTTCTTACCTGCACCATGTAGCCGAAAGGTGAGGAGAATAAACCACGGAAGTGGTTAACAGTTCTGAGAAACTTATATGACAGGATACTGTAAGTATAACATATACAGGACTTTATGTTTCTACTAATGTTCGAGTTTCCTGGATTGATTCCCAAATAGCGTTAAATAGAAAGGTAGCTACAGGATATGTACTGTAGGGTGTACAATCTCTTATTTCACCCCCCAAGTAGTACCCTTGATCAGGGGTTTAGAGAGAGATTTGGGATTCAGCCTTGTGTTAGAAGATAGTAGATCGATTAGATAGCTTTGTAGCTGTTACTAAAACAACACAGACAATTCAGAACAACTTAGATTCAAATACTAAGGAGACAACATGTTGTGTTACTCAACATGTGAGTAATGTTCTCAGATGTGTTTTCTTGATGGAAGTGCTCTTGTGACTGGTTCTGAGTGTGGGCTTCAGCTGCTCTTCCCTTTTCCCAATACTGTGGATCATACCATGCTGGTGACCAAGAGGTAGAGTAATTACAGTAACAATTGTTAGAACACTGGAAAGTGGTACAAATAGTTATCCCATGTCCCGGTGCTGTTACTGTCTGTTATCACCACTTGTGTATTAGCTCTCGTCCAATCAGATGACTCAGTCTAAGCTAATTTCTAAGTTAAGTGAAAGAAGAGACCACCAATGATTTTTGTATCAAACGCTTAAGCTAATATTTTTTAGCTGTTAAACTTGAGTCATGTGACTTGTGCTTACTTAAAATACTTACTGTACAAGCAACATAATCGGATTGAGTTCAAGAGTTCTTATTAACCTAATTTAGGCAAATATGTAAAATCAGACTGAAACACATTAAAAATGTGTTATGTTTTGCAATGTGTCTCCCTATTAATTTTTATAAAATACAATCTGCTATTATTTAAAAGGTATTGAATAGTGGTAACAATCCAGGAGTAATAATATTAACCATATACAGTATGAATGAGGTCCAAAAAAACAGTTACATGGCTTATTTCCTCCCCTGTAGCATTATTAAGTTATTTCTTCCATTTCCTTAATAACAGCATGAATTCTGTCAGCTAAGGATGCGACCTGTGTCTGGAGAAAGTGGGAAAAAAAGCTTTCGATAGCAGCTGACTGTGCATTTAAGGTTTTGTATAAATAAGGAAACTACTGCATGTAATAAGATGCAACTATTAGTTGATGTGAAGAGTTTGTTGTCTACTGGGCTTATTGGAAACTTCATTATTAATCAATAATCATATAATAATATTTGAGGATCTAGGTTTATGGATCATTTTTACAGACTTACGGGGAAAAATGTTTAAACCTGTGCTGCCTGTGTTCTGTACTAATGTAATGGTTTAATAGAGACCGGCTCACATTCAACACCCTCTCTAACAGGTTATAACTTTACAATAGAATTTCACTGACAAAATACCCTACAGAGAATAAAGAACAGAGAGAAGGTAAAAGAAAATCCATTTCTGCTGCAGATTTCTCACCTCTGAACATTTTTTCTCTCTCAATGAAATACAACCTACTGGTCAAAAGCTTGAATGACCTGATTGGTTAATTAAGTTAATATTAGGCATTATGATAATTCAAGGGCGATAGACTGATCAACCTAGGGTTCGGCTTATACGTCAATCGGATACTGGTTTCATGTTATATTTTATAACAGACACGTTATAAAAATTTCCAAAAAGCCTAAGCAAGTAAAATTTTAATGTTATCTTTAAACAAGATCTTTGATTTCATTTTTATTAAATAAACA
>JAAGKR010009100.1:0-28064 GCA_011419295.1 Clarias macrocephalus | reverse complement strand
ATTCAATATTTTGGACCTATATGGGGCAACCTCCGGCTATAAGCTTAATTATCAAAAGAGCGAGATTATGCCTATCAATGCATCGGCCAAAGACCTTCCACACTCGGTGGCACCATTCAAATGGGCAGTTGACGGCTTCCGTTACCTTGGCATTTCTGTCTCCACATCCCAGTCAGATCTGTTTCGTGATAACTTTTTGCCACTAGTTTCAAAGACAGAGAGGGACTTCGACCGCTGGAAGGTTCTGCCACTCTCACTGCTAGGCCGTGTAAATTTAATTAAAATGGTGGTTCTCCCAAGGTTCCTTTACCTGTTTCAACATATCCCCATTCTATTAGCTAAATCATTTTTCAACAGACTAGATAAAATGATCTCCAAGTTCTTGTGGGATGGAAAACCGGCTAGGATTCGCAGGTCAATCTTGCAGTCTCCCAAGAAGAGTGGAGGCCTTGCCCTTCCTAACTTTAGACATTACTACTGGTCAGCTAATACCCAAAAACTTCTGTGGTGGATGGAGGAGCAAGATCCTCTGCCCATGTGGGTATGTATGGAAAGAGACTCTTCCCCATTTTCTCTCTCCTCCGCACTGTGTTCACAGTTGCCAATTCCAGTTCCACGCCCAGTAGTAGCCCAGTGGTTTCTGTATCTCTGAAGATCTGGAATCAGATTAGGAAAAACTTTGGTCTCTCTGATCCTTCTATTCTAGCTCCAATCTACAGGAACTGCCGTTTTGAACCCTCCAAATCCGATTCAGCATTCAAGATCTGGCAGGCCCATGGTATTTCCAAGATAAGTAACCTGTACACTGAAGGTATTTTCTCATCTTTCGCACAACTCTCATCCACATATAACCTTCCAAATCATCATCTGTTCCGTTTCTTCCAGATCGGAGACTATGTTAAGAAGCAGTTTCCCCACTTCCCAAACCGCCCCCCTGAAAATTTAACAGAAAGTCTGCTGTCAGTGGGCGCGGCCACCAAAAGATCCATCTCCATTTTGTATGGGCATATGTGGTCAGCCTCCTCACAACCCCCCACTGCAGTTAGAGCTGCATGGGAAGACAGTCTCAACATTAAAATTGAAGATAGCCAATGGGAGACAGCACTCTCTTTAGTTCACTCATCTTCCATATGTGCCCGGCACAGCTTGATCCAGTGCAAGGTCCTCTATAAGATCCACTATACAAATGCGAGGTTGGCTAGAATCTTCCCTTCTGTCAACGAGGCGTGTAACAGATGCAGCTTAACTCCAGCCAACCATGTCCACATGTTTTGGTCATGCCCCGAATTAACGTCATTTTGGACAAACGTTTTCGACACACTAAGCAGGGCCTACGGACACACTATTACCCCTAACCCATTATCAGCAATATTTGGTATCTCCCTCAACACAGACCTTCCCAGAGTAGCGAAACAGGCATTGGCATTTACCACCCTTCTAGCCCGAAAATAAATTTTGCTTAGCTGGAAGCTCGCACATCCTCCATCACATAAACATTGGGTCAAGGAGGTTCTCTATAACCTACAACTCGAGAAGCTTAGATTCTCTCTCAGGAGCTCCACAGGGAAGTTCCATAAGACATGGGATCCCTTTCTTGATATTACTACCTCACCTGATGGTCCCCAAGACCCAGAGTATGGTTAGGGAGAGTGGTTCCCCCCCCCCCTTTTTTTTTTCATTATTATTATTTATTTATTTATTTTATTGGTTACATTTTTTTAAATTAATTTATTAATTTTTTTCTTCCTATATATATTTATATTTTTTTTCTCTTTGAATGTTTTATTATTCTGCCCCCCCCCCCCTTTTTTTATTTATTTATTTTTATTTTTTTTATTTTTTTTACTTTTTACTTTATTTTGTAGATGTATGTGCATTTGTATGCAGACGTGTGTGCATGTATGTGTGTGCGTGTATGTTTGTATGTGTTTACATACCTCACTTACTATTTATCATTTATCTCATCTACTTCATTCTGCGTACCCTGTGTATGTATATGTGTATATGTGTACTGTATGTATGTGTGTATATGTATATAGATGTATATGCTTAGTGCTCACTGGATGAGTACATTTTGATGTTGCACTACTAAGGGGAATGGCCTGTGATGGGATGGGTGGGGGGTGGGGGGACTGTGGGATCTGGGATGACATACAGTTGCACCTTTGTTCATACATGTTTTTATATTTGAATATGCCTTTTGTTGGATTTATGCTGTATGTCTGTTGATAATTTTCAAAACAATAAAGAGAGTTGGAATATAGAGTGATTCAGACTTATGTTAGCTGTGAACTGAATAACAGGCGGTGCAGAGACAATTTAAAACAACGAGCAACCGGAGGATGAAACAGAAGACATAGCAGTTAGCCGTGTAGCATGGATGGTAAACCCAAACACGGGCCGTGGGTACTTCAACCTCCGGTTCTTGATGTTCGAACATCAGAGGCTGGAAACCCTGGCATACCTCAAATGGGCTTAACTTGGTGGCGGAGGAAACATGAAGGTTGTGGGAAAGTTCTGCCCAGATGAGGTAGTGGGCCCAGGAGCGCTGATGGTTGGCGACGAAGCATCTCAGGTAGCGCTCCAATTGTTGGTTGGTCCGTTCCGTCTGACCATTAGTCTGTGGATGGTAAGCTGATGAGAGACTGCAGGTAGAATTGATCAGACGGCAGAAGGCCTTCCAGAACCGTGCAGTGAACTGGGCTCCTCTGTCCGAGACGATGTCCTTGGTGAAACTTTGCAGGCGGACTACATGCTCTAAGATCAGCTCGGCTGTCCTCTTAGCTGACGGGAGTCCGGCGAGGGCCACCAGGTGCACCAGGACCAGCAGGCCCATGATGAACCAATCCACGATGGTTAAGATGGCATTTTTTCCCTCTGAGACCGGCAGGCCCATGATGAAGTCGATGGCAATGTGTGTCCCGGAACAGGGAGCGGTTGGAGTTCCCCTGGTGTTGGTTGATTAGTGTCCTTGGCCCTGGCACACACTGGGCATGCCTGGATAAACTCCTCAATGTCCTTGGACATACAGTACAGACCAAAAGTTTGGACACACCTTCTCATTCAAAGAGGTTGAATTTGTATTATGGCAAGAAAAAAGCAGCTAAGTGAAGAAAAACGAGTGGCCATTATTACTTTAAGAAATGAAGGTCAGTCAGTCCGAAAAATTTGAAAAACTTTGAAAGTGTCCCCAAGTGCAGTCACAAAAACCATCAAGCGCTACAAAGAAACTGGCTCACATGCAGACCACCTCAGGAAAGGAAGACCAAGAGTCACCTCTGCTGCGGAGAATAAGTTCATCAAGAGTCACCAGCCTCAGAAATCGCAGGTTAACAGCAGCTCAGATCAGAGACCAGCTCAATGCCACACAGAGTTCTAGCTGCAGACACATCTCTAGAACAACTGTTAAGAGGAGACTGTGTAAATAAGGCATTCATGGAAGAATATCTGCTAAGAAACCACTGCTAAGGATAGGCAACAAGCAGAAGAGACGCGTTTGGGCTAAAGAACACAATAAAGAAAACACTTTGAATGAGAAGGTGTGTCCAAATTTTTGGTCTGTACTTTAGATGGCCACCAGAAGGCGCGCTGCACATATTGTAGGGTACGCTGCATGCCTGGGTGTCCCGATAGAGGGGTGGAATGACCCCACTGGATGACGTCGGTCCGGATGTTACTAGGTACGTAGACTTGTCCAGGTGGCACGCCTGCTGGTTCGTTCTCTGCGGCTTGTGCTTGGCGAACCCGCATTTCCAGTTCCCAACGCAGTGGGGCGATGATCTTGGAGGGGGGAAGAACAGGCACGGGGTCCGCCCGGGGGGCGTCTTCCTCATGCTGTTGGGAGAGGGCGTCAGCTTTGGTGTTTTTGGACCCCGGGCGGTATGATAGGTGGGGATTATAGTGTTCGAAGAACAGAGCCCACCGCGCCTGTCTTGGGTTTACTTGTTTCAGGTTACGGATGGTGATGAGATTCTGGTGGTCAGTCCAGACGATAAACGGCTCCCTGGCGCCCTGGAGCCAGTGTCGCCATTCCTCCAATGCCCACTTTATGGCCAGCAGCTCACGGTCCCCGCTGATGCGTGGGGTAAAAATTTTTGGAGAAGAAACTACAAGGGTGTAATTTCTGGTCTGGACCTCGTTGGGAGAGAACGGCCCCGGCGCTCACATCCGAAGCATCCACCCCAACAACGAACGGTTTGTTTGCATCTGGGTGGAGGAGAATTGGGGCGGTGGTGAATCGACAGCAGTGCTCATGGAAGGATCGAGATGGCAGTAGAGTTGAGTTGGAAGTGATGAGACGATGGCCGAGTCAGAGCGGTTAAAGGTGCTGCAACCGTACTGTAGTCCCGGATAAAGCGACAATAGAAGTTCGCAAATACGTTGTTTGAGAGTCTTGGGTAGGGGCCAATGATGTACAACTTACAGCTTCTGCGGGTCTATGGCCACACCCTGGGACGAGATGACAAAACCCAGGAACATGGTGGAGTGCTAGTGAAAAGCGCTGATGGTGCCTTGGCAGAGAGCGGAGGATACATACTCCTCCATCGCCCGCGTCTCAGTCATAGAGAGAGAGTACAGATGGCCGCGGGGGGGGGGAGGAAGGGACAGAACCTGGCTGAAGCTCAATAGCTATGTCGTAGGAGCGATGAGGAAGAAGGTGGGTGGCGCGTCTCTTGCAGAAGACTTCAGCCAGGTCCCGATAAGCAACGGGGATGGCGTTGGTGTCGACATCACGGGCCTCAGACTCCCTAGCCCGCAGGCAGAGTTCGAGGCAGGTCAGCCCCCATTGTAAGATCCGGTTTTGAGACCAAGAGATGAGAGGGTCATGTTGCAGAAGCTAGGGGTGTCCAAGGATGATGGGTGGAGATGAGATGGAGGTGAGGTGAAAGCGGATTGGTTCCTGGTGTTGGTCGATGATGAGGGTGATGGGTTGAGTCTAGGCAGTGATAGGGCTGGAGGAGAGGGGCCGACCATCGACAGATGTAATTCGAACAGGCTAGGATAATGCTTCAATTCCCACCCCCAATGATTTGGCATATGAAGAGTCAATAAAGTTTCCTGCAGTCGATGAACGCAGTACTTTGGACTCGTTTGTGGCCAAATTGGAGGTGTACCTGAACCGTAAGACTAGAGACGCTGGGTGTGGTGGTGGAGAGATGGAGGGAGCCCGGTGAACCATGCTCCCATGGTTCACCGGGCCTGGGCTTTTCCTGGGCGAAGAGGGCATATGGCTCTATGGTGCGACGCTGACCCACAATACGTCCCTCCCTGAAGCGTCATTCTCGTTCTGCAGCGGTCAAGGAGGCGCGTACTAATTGCATGGGTTCCCCGGCTCCGGTGTCAACCACGGCGGAAGGTGGAGGTCCGACAGGTCCCAAAGCAGGAGTGGTGAATGAAGGGTGAATCTCAGGAACCGGGGTGTGAGAGGCAAAGGTGGATGGTCAGGGCGTGGAGTGCAGAAAAGGTGACGTGGTCGGTGGCAGGGTCCGGGGGGCTGGTCTCGGATGAAAGAGCAGGCGTTGGTCAATCCGGAGGGCGAGTTGGATTAGCTCTTCCAGCGTGGCGGGAAGCCCTCGTCCGGCGAGCTCATCCTTAATGCACGAAGCCAGTCCCTCGTAGTAGGCCGTCCGGAGGGCGGCGTCTCCCCAGGTGGTCTGCACGGCGAGAGTCCGGAACTCCGCGGTGTACAGACTCACGGACTACGGCAGCCACCGCGACGGGTGGTGGGCTAACCGGCTGAGCAGCCGCCTCTCGGAGGGTTGCGTTCTCCTGCCGGAGCTCCGCTACTGCGGAGGGTAGTGACTTCACCACAAAGCTGCCCAATCAGCTCAGCATGCCGATTCACCACATCGCAGAGGTGCGCGTAATCCGCTGGGTTCACTTCTGGCTCAGTCATTCTGTCACGAGCAACCGGAGGATGAAACAGAAGATGTACCAGTTAGTCCTTGTAGTGTGGATGGTAAACCCAAACGCGGAAGCAGCGCAAGCAGGCAGGATAACCACGCGTTTAGTCTAAGAACTCTCTTACAAAAGAGCTAGGATCTACACAAATAAATCCGTGTTCTAGCGACACACACTCAATCAGAAAGGCAACCCGAATCGGTGAGTACTCACTGAAGCGCTGGGAACGGCATGGGCGAACTCAATGACTGAGCGATGTGAAGCGTCATTTTGTCTTCTTTTATGCTTTCTGAATCACGACCGTACTACTTCCGGGTCCCCGTGCCGGTCATGTTACAAGTGTGCATGACAATGAGACAAAGTGTTTTACAAGAAGATAACATTATTAGATGTGTGTTCTTGCTGAAAGTGCTTCTGAATGTAGGTTTTGGCTTCTTAGTATTGTTGACCATACAGACATACCCTCACCCATATCGTATAATATACCAATTAGTAGAAAACCAGGGACATGGATTGATATATAGTTAAATGACACAGTGCTCTATATCAATTTGTATAGCACTTTTAACATTGGTCATTGTCACAAAGCAGCTTTACAGAATCAAAAGAACATTATGGAAATGTGTATGAAATGAGTGAGAAAATGTGTATGAATTAAAATGCTCAGTTTATCCCTGATAAGCAAGCCGAGGCAACGGTGGCAAGAAAAAAACTCCCTGAGAGGAACCAGACTAAACAGGGGAGCCCATCCTCATTTGGGTGATAACGCATAGCAAGAACTGTTTTGCAGTCATAATGTGCGTTAGGATGTAGGAAGTTTAATCTAGCAGAAGATGTGTTTAGTTAATAAGTTTAAATTTAAATTAAGGTGTGTGTCTAGTATGGAGACTTAATCGGGGGCTTGGGTTATAAGAGGCTCGAGTACAAAACTGTAAGATATTCCAGTCCTGAATTATTGAGTGACAGCAGTCACAAGTCTTCAGCACCATATCATAATATATCATGTATTCAATTACATTTATCATATTACATATTATATCAGTATCAGCATCTCATCCACTCAGATTACTGATCTAATTACAGATCACTTCAAGGTTACAGCCTGCTCCAAAGTGCCTTTGAAATGCAAATAGCCAAATTCGAAAAGAAACACTTCCCATTTTAAATTTTGCTTAAAATTTGATTTAGAATATAAATCATGCGATGAACTATTAAAATATGTCATTGAAGGTTACTCTGATCTTGACCTTGTACTTTGTCTGCCAACTGTACTACCAGCCTGTCAACCACCTGAAACTGAAAGGGCTGAAGAGCCAGATGGCAACGGGTGATGCGACTGGGTGTGATGCAAACAGTGGGTGATAGGGATCCTCTTTTGGTAGTACTGGAGAGTGAGATGAGAAAAAAACAGCATGAGTCCTCTGTCTATCACATCGGACTGCAAAACAAAAGTAAAAGTCAGAGGAATGCAACAACAGGCCTCCACGCAAAACAACTGCTCGATCTACTGGACCAGCTCTGGTACCTCCTTTTGAGTGAGCAGGCTGGTGACATCTGAAACATTAGGTACAGTACAGCCCTTCTATAATAGCGAGTCCTCCAGCCAGGAGAGAATTCTGCCCATGAGAAGCAAAAACATTTCCGGAAGCCCCAAACAGCACAAATAGAAGTGGCATAAAACATTCAAGTCATGGGTATCAAGAGTAGAATAAGATAAAATTTAAAGTGATCCATCCATTACCACTATTTGAAGCATTATCTTAACCTTAATCTTTTGTGTCTATGCAATCTACAGTATATGGGTGGCTTCGTACAACCACACCTGGACGAGTCTCAACTTGGTTCTGTATGAATTTAGTAAAACAAGGCAAAGGCAAAAACACATTAGAAAATTCCATTCTTTAATGTCAGTGTGCAGCTGTTTAGTCCCAATCCTGTGAGTTCTCGTCAAATTGTGTTTTTGTGGAAATGCTCTTACTTTCATTATTCCACACTGCTTTGATTTCTACTGTCTTTTTTTAACAATGCATCTTCACCAAATGTTTAAGAGATTGCTGAATGTATTTTCCACATTACAATAACCTATAATAACCCAATTCCAGTCATTTCAGAAATCTCCATGTCTAATCTCCACCTTAAGCTTTAATGTCAACGTTTTTACAACTTTAACAACTATATATATGTTACATTGTCAGCAGTTACATTGTCAGCAGTTCTGGCAGTTAATTGTTTCCAAATTCTAAAAAGTAAGATAAAATACAAACCATAAAACATCATCAACAACAATAAAAATACTGTGAGGTAAACTTTGTAAAGCATTTAACAACTTATTTGGAGGGAAAATATCAAGCGAAAACTGCATTTTCTAATTCATTAAATCTAATATTTAAATGTTCTGCAGCTATCAAACCACGACCATTGTGGCATAATGTTACAGGCCTGATGTACTCTGATTAGACGCCTGTAACTTAGCAACAGGTGCCTGGAAAAGGTTTCCTATGCAAGAGCTTTATCAGTCACGGAAAATCATGTAAAGACTGGATAATAACAATCAGGTTAACTGCTTGCTGAATTCTATGTTGTAGCATGTTGTCCTTTTTCAAAAAAAATAGTACAACTTTCAAAATTTCATGTAAAGAACGTGCTAAGACAAAGACATTTGAAGCTTTGGACAAGGTGGTCAGGAGAGCTGGTTTAGGGGTTGGTTTGGCGCTGAACTCTCTAAAGCAAGTAGAGGAGAACCACCCACTGCAACTAGCTTTCTTCAAATAGAGAAAGACTTTTGTCCCAAAGCTGCTCAACAGACAGACTTAGGAAATTCTTTATCCCCGGAGCCATTCGGCTCTTTGACACCTGATTACAAGGGGAACTGGAATGTGGACTGGGAGATCTCGTCTGTGATATGTATCACGGCGCTACATGCATAATTACATATTTTGCCATTACAGCCAGACTCACTTTCTTTGTCACTTTCATGCTGTTTTTTGATTCATACTATTTGCATTGTTGTCACTTTGCCTCATGAAAAGTTGCACATAAAGGTTGCACTGCAATTAATTTCATTTCTCTTATTAGTTCCTTTTTGTTTAAAATTATGATTTATTAGCTTTTTCGTGTGCTTCTTATATAACTTTTAGCTTTTTTTCTTAGCATTGTTCTTAACTTATGATCAGTTCTCACATTACCCTTTGTGCATACTGATTGTATGGAAGATATACAGTGTGCAATCACATCTACAACCTGTCTTTATCTTACTGTCTCAATTGCTGCTGGATATCATGAATTTCCTTCGGGATCAATAAAGTATGTACATATCTATCTATCTATCTACAAAAAAAAGCTAAAGGTCTTGAATCAGCCTCCAAATTCTTCAGATCTCAATCCAAATGCATCTGTGGGATGTGCTAGAAAAATCAGATCCATGAGGCCCCACCTCACACTATGCATCTGGGCCGTATTCACAAAGCCTCTTAAGCCTAAAAGTTGCTCCTATTGATGAAAGTCAACTAAATTTTTTTTAAATTATGACATTTTCTTAAAATTTCCCCTTAGAGGAGGACTTTTAAGTAGTTTAAGAGTTTTTATAGCAGATGACAAAATGGTGGAAAGAAGAAATATTCTCCAAACACTAAATGTAAAAGTAAATGCTGCTCTTCTGTCCAATTTGGTTTTCATTTGTTTTACTTCCTTCCATCTTTCTTGGATTGTTGACCATCCAAAAGTGCAACTTAAACAGACTGTCCTGTAATCATGTAAATTGGTAAAAGCTGAGCCATCAATCTGAAATGGATTACAAGTCATAAAATCAGTACGGGAAATAAATTCTAAGAACTTAAATATAGTAACTACTGTGTGGAAATTGGTTGCTTCAAAAGTAGACACATATTTTAACATTTGTCTGTTTTAATTAACTTTAAGATATTTAGCCTACGGTATAACCCAACCTTTGCATGAAGTAGCCTGCATTCATAATTACACAATTTCTTTATATACAAACATTATGATTTCACTATTTCTTCTATTATTATATATTATATTTTCACAAAGAGTGCATTTTAAGACTTTCAAATAAGGAGACACAAAGAAAACAAAGTTAATTTATCTCATTATTATGAATTAATATACATAACTATTTATTTATTTAAATATTTATATTTGAAATATAATAGTATTTTTATTATTAGCTTTATTTATGCATTCATGTTTATAATTAGGTGTATGTGGGAATGAAGGTTGGGAACTACTCTCCTCACCAATTACATGAGCCAGATTACTTAGTGGAAAAGAATAACAAATACAGATACACACTTCAGAAAAAGAAGATAATAAATGTATTGCTATCGTTACACTCTAAAAAATGATGGGTTGTTTTTACTACCCAAACGCTGGGTTGCCTCTGTTGGGTAATTTTTCTGGGTTATTTACAGGGAATTTGGTACTTTTTGTTTAACACAGCTTGCTGGGTTGGAGTTGGGTTAGCTAGTGACAGCTAACATCACAGACAAGACCGCCCCTCCCCCGAAGTTCACCGGTGCATTCAGTGGCTGTGTCAATGTGTTTTTTTTTTGTTTTTTTTTGGTCTTCCTCCTCACACATTTAAGAGGAAATGTAAACATTAAATATAAGGTCTGTATACACACTTTCACTCACCTATGACTGAATTTGTTCACTGTATGTAACATTTATTACTGTTACCGTGTTAAACCTTTCAGCCTGGTCTGTGCTATAGCGTGCTAGTTTATCTGACAATAGCTGCTAGCAGGCCAAACCAAAGAACCCCACCTGTGTATGAAAGAAACTGCAACAATGTCTGAGCTTTTTAGCTTTCTTTGTAGATGCTTGCAGGGTGTATGAAGATGGTGAAGTGATGAATGAAAGCTAAACTGTTAACTGTAGTGCCAGCATGACGCTAGCTTTTAGCTAGGTTGTTAGCATTAGCAACCACATATAAAAAGCTGAGGTGTTACAAAACACTAATCTTCTTACAAATATACATACTACCCAAACCTCTCGATTTTTCCATAAACTTTTACTTTCTTTAATTTCTTTTTTTCTAAGTTTGGAACGAACACAGTGGAATATCTCCAGCAGGCTGACGTGTCAAGGCCGAACCCCTGCACCCTGATGTTGGGAGATGATGACCAGCACTGCTCTCAGGCATTAGTGCTTCTCAGTAATAGTATCATAATGATGTCGCTATTGAACTTGTTTTGTATTATCTGATCATGTGCTTTTGAAAAATAAATATATTTTCTATGAGTTGTACATTTAATTGCGTGTTTAATGCATATATGTATAGTTTGCAAAACTTAGTGTTTTTAGTAAGAGACCAGTATATCAAAGTAATTTAACTGTTTTAACTGTTTTACCCATAGACATGTAAAACATAAAAATAATAATAACCTATTTGTGAGGTAGAATTAACCCAGCATTATAGTTAAATATGACCGAGCATTTGGATTGAATATTTTACCCATTTTGCTGGGTTAAATTAACCCAGCATGTAGTTGGTCCAATATTTATCCTGCAGCTGGGTTAAAAACAACCCAGTTTGGGTTGTTTTTAACCCAGCATTTCTTAGGGTGGATATGTTGATATAATAATAATAATAATAATAATAATAATAATAATAATAATAATAATAATCAATATAAAATATTCTTCTTCTTCAAAAAAGCTCCCTGAGATGACATGCGGAAAAAGCCTTGAGAGGAACCTGGAAAAGGAACTTATTCTTCAAAAAATGGACATTTAATGCCCTGATTAGTTTTTAATGCATAAATAGTCCAAATGATCAAAAAGAACTTGAAAAGACTTTTTTCAACCTTATATTTGCTGATTTTAAATCAGACAGCAGATTTTTATTCTTTCCATTTTTAAGGATTAAAAAAAACAACAGGTAAACAACACTTGAAATTTTCTTGTACTTAAGAACGATCAACCACATACAGTATACTGAATATTTGTCATAGATATTCTCCTGTACAGGGAGAGAAAAAATGAATTAATATAATTAATTATACTGGATGTCTGTTTGCAGAGGTATTAAGTTTCTGTTCTCCCAAATGTGTGTAATTGTTGTAAGCTCTACAGTGGTAGGGTGGAGCTGGGCACACTGCTCACACACATCCACTTTCCATATATAATCTGGTCCGCACTGTTTGGATTTGCACTGCCACAGTTTTAGCCAGGATACGTTGTGTTAAAGAGACCAGGCTGGCCAAACCTCCTAGTAAGTTCTGCAGTACTCAAGAACTTCCTCCCATGTTCACCAAAACAAATCTTCATTAACACTAGAACAGATAAGCAATTTTGCAGGTAGCATCATTCCAGCCTCTTGCGCGCATTATGACACACATGTCGGCTCCTCCTACATTATCAGCTTGGCCAGGGCTTCGCATAAAGAAATGAGATGGTTATTCATCAGACCATTGCCACTACAGTTCCAATGCAAGCATATGCAAAGGCTGAATGGAGTTGCAGTCTTCATCAGTCTCTGGTCATCTTCCTCAGCAGTGAAGTCTGCATAGTTTTCCTTGCAGTAGCTCTAAGTGAAAATCCAGTTCATTTGTTGAGGTATGTAGATATATTATTTAAACTTTCGAACAGTTTTAATACACAGCAGCAGAAAAATGACAAAGGACGACTTCATCTTTGCTCTGGGAGTGTTTGCTCTGTTAAAATATTAAATGACTCCTTTACATCTCATGTAAAAACGCTCTACTGTCAGGAGAAAACATGATGCAATTATAAGTTGACAAAACCTAATTAATCAAATGCAGGTATTATTATCAGAATCGAAAACAAAAAACAAGGGTCACATGATCAATAAACAGTATGAATCTGGGCAGGGCAGGATCAGAAACAAGAACAAAAAGCAAAATGCATTATGGCAAAGCACAAATAAAGTAATTTTCCTTGTGACAGTTAAATTTTGCATTTCTCTTAGTCCCTTTAAGAAAGAAAAAAAAGAAGAAAACAAAAAGAAGTCATAACAATGGTAACATGTATAGTAAAGGCATTTTTTTTATCATAAAACTGTGGATGTCTGTGTAAATCCATCTTATGCAAACCAGCTCTGTGTCACTGAACTCTAGGAAATGTGACCTTGACTTTCAAAATGGAGGGTTTAGTGGGGTGGTGGGCTGGGGCTGGAGCTGAGATAAGCTGGAACTTGAAATAGGCACTGGGACAGAGCTTGGTACTGGTCCTGGGATGGATCTTGAGCTGGGAACTGGGATAGGGCAAGGCATTGTTGCATGACTGAGACATAACATGGCATTGCAAAGCAAGGACCGAGGGAGGTAGTGCTCGGAGCAGTAAATGACGAGTGCCAGGCTGACTTTCAAAGGTCATAGAGAAGGGAATGGAACTGTGAAGGGCACGGCTTGTCCTTCACAGTGTGCTGAGCAGTAAGAAGGCAAAGAAGCCTGCCAGGTTGACTTTCATAGTGCAATGAGGAGGCAGCAGGGCTGGGCCACCAGGTTGGTCTCCACTGGGTGCCAAATAGGCAGTGGGATTGTGAAGGAGACCAGATTTAACCCTTACAGAGCACTAAACCTGGAGTGGGTCCATTCCTGAGCTTTCAGCCTTTTATTGGACAGTAGTGTGAGAAGCCATCCTGCTGGCCTCATCCTGGAAATCCTGAAATGCTCTGTGCTGTGCTATTTGCATGTAAGCATAACATCTGCATGGAGAGAAAACTCACTCCTCTATGACGTTTCTGCCTATTTTTTATTTTTAAAACAAAGCTAGTAGTTTGCACTTTATTTTCTTTTAAACTTATTCTATTGTAGTGCACGACCAAGCACACACATCTATGACCCACAAATACATTTCAAATGTGTCCATTACCAGCCAAAATTCATATCTTTTAAGACTGGGATTGTGCTTATGCACAGAACTCTTACTTACGGGATTTTATTTTACATTCTGAGGAGCAAGTGCCATGGGAAGCGTGTCGTCTTTGACTTTTTATTTAAGGGTCAAATAACTACCTGTAATCAATAGAAACCGGGCTCCAGGGCAGATTAAATGGTGGGTGCAGGTGACTGATGACAGGTGGGGGGATGAAACAAACATACAGTACAGTTTCCAACACATCAGTACTAAACACAGGAAACTCTGCTGCTGCCGCTGCTGCTCAATACGTAATTACATACAGTATCATATTAGTGCCTCTTTACTGAACAGAAAATGTGTTCAGACCAATCAGAGACTGGCAAAAAGTCAACTGAGAGCTGTTGAGAAAGTGCGAGTCAAAATACAATTGTAGAAAAAATACAAATGTGCATGCCTGAAAAGTGTTTTGCCCATAAAATGACATACAAATTTAAGAATCATTCTTCATACCTTATGAGTGTGTGAGTTCAGTGCCGTGCAAGTGCTTTTTAGACTCGCAGCTAGATCGTTTCGGTCTCTTAGACATCATCATGATGCATTGTTCGCTTAAATTACTGATATGGATTCCATATTCAATATTATTCTATTTGGTTACTCTGCGATTCTTTCAGTTCCTCAACCTTGCCAAAGCGCCGTGGTAGGCCGTTGCCTAGTTCACCTATATACATACACCGGTGCTAGGCGAAGGAAGATGTTTGCTCTTGAGCCTCGGACTCCACTTTCACGTACACCGCATTTGCTTCTCACTGCTTTTCTTTTTTAGCACCTCATTAATCCATGTGTTCAAATAGAAATATTTCCGGGAAAAGAATTATACCTAATGGGCTTCATGTGAAGATCGTACAAGGATGTGTAGACAATGTAATTAGCAGAAAATTTCATGTCCTCATATGAGGACATTCAAGTCTCAAGAGGTTAAACAGGACAAGCAGAGAACTTTTGTGCCCATCCCCCAACCCCATGTCCTCATTTGAGTACTGTTCTTTTAATGGAGACATGACTAAGTTCTTAGATGAACCACAGGAAAAATAGACATTTTTGCATTTGTAGAAGCTAAAGTGAAATCTGTTATTTTATAAATGAATACTGTAGATTTCTTTTTTATTCTATTACATACTCACTGGGCTAGTAGCATCAATGTTTCCCTGTGACATCAGCATGACACACAAGCAAAATGGAAAAATACGACAGAAACCAACAAATTAGCACAGACTAACCTTGAAGTGAGAACCTGTAGGGCTTTAGTGCTTCTGTTTTGCATGTGTTCAAATTAGTTCACAAGCTGACTATGATATCATTCAAAGAGCTCAGACACATCAAAGTAGAGATGAAGTCATCCTTAATCTTCTTTCTCCTGCTAGTCGGCATGGCTCTTTGTCCGATAAAAGAATATATTTTCATGAATGAATACATGAACTGGATTTCACTACTGATGCAGAAGGCCAGAGAGTGGTGAAGACCGACACTCCATCCAAATTGCCTTATGGTTGGATCGGATTGAACGGAACTGCAACTGGATCAAACAAGTGGCAATGGCCTGCTGGAGAACTGTCTAATTTCTTTATGTGGGGTCACTGGCCAACTTGTTTACATACAAGGTGTAGACAGTTGTGTCACAGTGTCCACAACTGGCTGGATTGATGCGAGTTGTGCAACTCTTTACCCATTTTACTGTTACTTGAGATTTGTTTTGGTAGTAAGACATGGGAGGAAGCTCTTACCTATTGCAGGACCAAGGCTTGGTTAGCCTGATTCCACAAGCACAACTAGCCTTGGCTAAAACTGGAGCAGCGCAAACCCAAACAGTCCGTATGTGCACCGGGTTGCACTTAGTGAACGGACATTGGGTCTCTGTGTACAGGGCAGCTTGATATCGTTGCTCTTATGCCCAGCTTCAGGCTACCGCTGAGGAGCTTCCAACAATAATGCAAACAACTGGGAAAACAGAGACTGCAATGAGAAGCTTAACTTCATCTGCTTCTGATGTTGAGTAACAGATATCCTGGACAATTAGTCAGGAATCTGTACATCGAAATATTTCTGTATTGCCATATTAGTTTCTAGAGCTCTCAGTCCTCTATTACAGACATATTCATAGAAACATACGTATATTTATGTTTACGGTCTCAAAAACTGACTCTTTTCTTGGGAACAGATGCCTTTCTGCGAATAGAACAAACTCCTTCAAGAACAATACCTGCTTGATAGCATAGCAAGGAATTCGATCTAGAGATTTACTATATATGAGTTATTTATATTTAATCAGTTTTGAAATTAAATTATAATATTTAGTCACTGATATAAAAATTTTTAATGCTTGTGAAACCTGCTTTTTGTGCATTTTAATAAATAAATAAATACATACATACATACATACATACATACATAACATAAAAACCACTTTTTACATTGTACTTGTACCACTGAAAATTAAGGTTGTATATAATAATTGAGCATAACAAAACATTTTAAACACACCTTGTTATTCTTGGGATTAAAGATTAAAATCACTATATATTCCTTTTCAAAAGAGAAAAAAAATACACACCGTTCTATCTATGGCGACACATCCTGAACTTTATTCTATGCATAAAATGCTAAACCAAACTATGTTGTATGTGTGTGCGCATAATTTCTGTGCACACACGCCAAAATTCTAATTCAGCTGTAAGACATCTATTTGGCATTTTCATGAACAAGAACATTCACAGCTTAGCCAAAACTGTAAAATCACCTGCATAAATATGTTTATTGCACAGATGTGTTAGCAGCAGATTGGTTAAGTCCTGTAGGTCATGATGTGGGGTCGACTTGTTTGTCCATCACACCCCACAGATTCTCCTAAACAAGGTAGATTATTCTGTTGAAAAAAGCCACAGCTATTAGGGAACACCATTGTCCTGTTGCTGAGGAAGTATACTACTTGATGTATTTCTTCAGCAAATGTTTTTTAGATGGTGGATGTCCGGGAACCATCCATATAAATGTTACAGACATTGTTTGGAAATAAAATAAAATTAACAAAAAGTGCCATGATGCAAGATCTGAGTTGAATTTCAGCTGGAAAATTAGCTGATACATACCGAGAACACCCCATAAAACTTGTTGTTTTGGAGATGCTCTGACCCAAACATCTAGACGTCACAATTTAGCCCTTGTCCAATTCGACCACATCCTTATTTTTGCCCATTTTTACTGATTCTGACCTACAGTATGAACTTCCAAGACTGACTGTTTACTTGCTGTTTAATACGTCAATCAGCCACAACATTAACACCACAAAACATTAACACAATAAAATTGATTATCAATTATATACCATAACTGGTAAAAGGATAATGAACGGCCAAGGCTCATTTATGCCTGTGAGGACCAAACCCAAACTCAACAGAAAGGCTCCAGAACACTCAGTGCACCCCAGCCCACCCCGCACAAGGCCTGGCAGGCAAAGAGCCCAAGATGTTGACTCGGCCTTCAAACCACCCAGATCCCAGCCTGATCGGGCTCCAGTGGAACGCACAGGACAAACAAGTCCAATTCACAGAGGCTGCCAATGGCTTGGTGCCAGACACCACAGCACACCCCAGAGGTCTTGTGGAGTAATGTCCTAATGTGCCAGGGATGGCACATGGGGAAACTACACAATACTGAGCTTAATGGTTTACATTTTAATGTTAGGGCTGATCAGTGTATATCCACCCCTTTGATCATCTCATTACAGTGGCATGTTCTGTGTTAATTACGTGTGAGTGCACAGTCTGCACAAAAATAAAATGTGTTCAGAACTGAAGACAGATATCGTCCCGACAATGCATATGAAAAGCAAAGTGTCTTTATGTTTATATACAGCACCCTCCACAACTATTGGCACCCCTGGTTAACATGTGTTCTAGGCTTCTAATAATTTTTTTTTATTATTACAGAAGCCTAATCTCACAATGAAAATTGTAGAAAAAGCAAACCTTTAACTCAAGTGAATTTAAAAAAAAGTTTTTTTTTAATCCATGACTAAAAAATTCTGTTTTTTATATAAAATCACCTGTTCCACAATTATTGGCACCCCTAACAATTCCGATAAAATAAATGTAATTGAAGCATTTTTGTGATTTTGACTGTAGTTTTTAAAGTTGATCAGAGTATCTAGAAGCTGTTCATTAATAAATCACGACAGGACAGTAGGAGAAGTAAAAAAATAAATCTCCAAACTCACTGTTAGAGAACTGCATCAAAAAGTGGCATCTTGGGGTCACAAAGTCTCCATAACAACCATTATACAACAACAAGCTGTTTGGGAGGCATGCAAGGAAAAAGCCTTTTCTCACCTACAATCACAAACACCTGGGCCCGTATTCTCAAAGATTCTTACAATTCTCTCAGAGAGCTCCTATGTTAGCTTAAAAAGTCCTAGCTGGGAGTTCTAGCCTAAAAGTGATTTAGGAAACTTCTCAGAGCAACTCTGAGTAAGGAAAGTACAAAACCCTTTATCTTAGTGAGGGGGTGTGGTCGACCCCGTTGCTAGGGCCTCTTAAGCCTCTTAAAAGTCCTCCTCTCTAATCTTAACAATTTTTACCTTACGAGCTGTTTTTAGGGTTAAGATGTTTCGTGAATCATTTTTATTTTTCCTTAGATTTAGTCCTAAGTGGAAATTCTAATAAAATGTTATAATTCTAAGAATTTTCTTAAAATTTCACCACTAGGTTAGGCTTAAGAAGCTTTGTGAATACAGGCCAGGGAGTTTGCTAAGAGGTACTGGGACTTTAACTCGGACTGTGTGCTGTGGTCATATGAGACTGAGATAGAGCTTTTTGGCAACAAATACTCTGGCGTAAAACAAAATATGAGTATGTGGAAAAGCGCTCCATGCCGACTGTGAACTATGCTGGAGGATCTGTGATGGTGTGGGTCTGTTTTTCTTCCAAAGGGCCTGGGAACCTTGTTCAGGTGTATGGCATCATGAACTTTCTGAAATACCAGGACATTTTAAATCACAACCTGATTTCCTCTGTCAGAAAGCTAAAGATGGGTCATCATTGGGTCTTTCAGCAGGGTAATGACCTGAAACATGTGGCGAAATCTACACAGAAATGGTTCCGCAGACACAAAATCAGGCTACTCCCACAGCCATCTCAGTCCCCAGGCATCAACCCAATTGAAAACCTGTGGGGTTTTACGAATAAACCAATAATTATGGCACACATGATTTCACGCAAAAAAAAATATATATATATATATATATATATATATATGCTAGATTTTTTTTCCACTGAATAATTGTACTTCAATTAAAGATATTTAAATAAAAAAGGAATTTAGTAGAAGCCTAAGAACACATCTTAACCAGGGGTGCCAATGCTTTACCATCTGTAAAGAGTCCAGAAATACTACTATTCAACAGGCCCTAGCCTCGGCATCTTGGAGGTGAAAATGTCTTGAAATTACTTATTTTTGTGTAGGTTCAAAATTCAAAATAATGTTAACATATTATATTGTTATAGTATATATCTTAGAGATTTATCAATCTGCCTGCTGAAATCTGATTGGTTGATGTGTCCCAGGTAGTAAGACTTTACTAATTCATAACTCCCAGCTCGTTCTCAAAATATTGATCCAAAAAATCCAAAAGTTCTATGGCGCCTTCCAAACCAACAGAGCGGGGGTGCTAGGATGGTCAACACATTAGCATTTCTCTGTTTGCTCCAAGATCAAACTCGAATTATCATTGGCTTGCTCCTTCAAGTTAGGTTTCCTTTTCCATGTTCCTGGCTGCATCATTTGAGATAACCTTCTACTTGGAGTCCATGCCATCAACAATAACAACAACACCACCACTGTGGTGCAATTTCTGTCATATATTTTTTTTCCCTGTGCTAAAAAATAGACGGTGGGAGAAGGTCCCAGAATTCCAGAAGGTCCAAAGCACCACTAAGCCCTTAAGCTGGACAATTAACCATCAGCTGCTTAGGCTGGAGTTTGACTTGGATTCTGACTTTGATTGGATAAAAGCATCTTCCAGGTGACCCGGGTCCTACGACGGCCCTTCAGCATTCACTCTGGCCATGGTGACCCTAAAGCAGGGCTGAAACAGACGCTCAGGCTCCGCCCGCTGCTCGGCACAGTGCAGTTTGCTACTTGGGAAATGTTTGCGCAAACCCTGAGGTCCGGTGGAACAGTTGGGAGCAGGACTCGGCTCACAGCCTGCATCACATAAGAGAAGTAACACGAATTATGCATTAGATAAGGAGTCACATGATGTCTTACATCACTCTTTACACTTTCTTAAAATTCTGAAAGAATGTGGCAAGAAATATTATGTAAAACTTTTTGAAATTTTCTTAGAATTTCCCCTTAAGTCTTAGTAAAGATGAAAATGATTCACAAAACATCTTAACCCTAAAAACAGCTCCTAAGGTAAAAAAAATGTTCAGAGTAGAGAGGAGGAACTTTTAATTGGAAATTGGTTGCTTTAAAAGTAAACACATTTTCAACATTTTAGAAGTTACCTAAATCACTTTTAGTCTAGGACTCCCAGCTAGGACTTTTTAAAATAGGAGCTCCTGAGAGAATTCTGAAATGAATTGTCCCAAAGAGTACAACGAAGACTCATCAATGAGGTTAAGAAACAATCCAGAGTTTTGAGATTTGAAAGCATCATCAGAAGTGGTTAACATCTGCGATCATGAGTCTACAGTACGTGAACAAGTAGGATGTCCATGGCAGGACACCACAAAGGAAGCCGCTGCTTACTAAAAAGAACGTTGCAGCAGTCCTCAGCAGTATTGGTAAAGTGTATTGTGCACTGATAAAACTAAGATTTAACTATTTGGAGAGAAGATCCAGCACTATGATAGAGGTAAAGCAGTTCTGCCCGGAAGAATATGTTAACATTCCTCCTGAACGATGCGCAGGTCTGATCCTCAGCTACAGGAAGTGTCTGGTTGAGGTTATTAATTCCAAGGGTTCGCTTTCTTTTTTCACTACCATTTTGAATGTCGAATGAGTTTGTTCAATAATGATATGAAAGACCAGAATATTTTGTGTTATTATTTTAGGCAAATTATATTTGTCAATAGTCTTGGCTTGGCTTAGATGAAAATTTTGGAACACCATAAAATTCTAAAAGGTTCACAGACTTTTTCTTGCCACTGTACAGAGAGATTATTTAATAAAAGAAAATTAATGAATCTGAATAGATAAATCGGTACAAGTATTAATTATTCTATACTGGAGTTGTATAGCATTTTGCATATTTTGTGTGTGTGTGTGTGTGTGTGTGTGTGTGTGTGTGTGTGTGTGTGTGTGTGTGTGTGTGTGTGTGTGTGTGTGTGTAAAATGGGTCTGGCGTGATGTTCACAGACCCAGCTCACTAAGAGGAAGGCCGTTGTCCAGCTGACTGGGCTTAGTGTTGATAAAGAGGATGCAGAGAACACACACCGTGATGAGGAAAGCCAAGAGAACAACTGCAGCTATGGACAAACCTATGAGAGCACCAATACTGCAGAGAGGGAGAAAAACAGGAGACAGATAAATAGACAAAAAAAAAATTGAAAAAAAGGATTTTGTCCCTTTCTTTACCAGCCAGCAGCACTACTGAGAAATCTACAACACACCACTAGAGGGCAGAATCACAGAAATACTAAACGGTCACGCTTACAGATCATCATTAAAAGCTTTCATGTGAGTTTGGCGACATCCTGTTGGTGGATTAGCTAACACTAATAAGCTGTAGTGAAAGAAACTTTGATTAAAAAGCTAGCATTGAGGAGGACCCATCTATCTAAGAACCTCTGTAGTCCAACTCCAGTAGGGACAATTGGAGGCTAATAATGACCATTGTCAAACATTCACACACACATTCACACACTACAGGCAATTTGGGAACGCCAGTTAGCCTCATATGCATTCATACTGCGGTGGAAATCATTGCTAATTTGTTTAATCTTTTATTCAGTGGAATCAGCACAAGGTCATCTCTTTATGTCGATTATTATCCATTTTTAGAACCTTTTTTTTTTTTTTTTTTTTTTTAGAACTTTTTTTTAGAACATTTTTACATTTCTATTCACCTCAGATGTTTGTGCTTTTTCATGGCATTGATTCATGTCGGCCCTGGTGTGTAAACTCATACATTCACACACAATAAATCAATCGCTACTGAAACTCAACAGTTTTTTGCTTTGTTTTTTAACCATTTTCAGGCAAGTCCCTGCATGCTCACAAGGGGCCATGGGCGTATTATCTTATTTGCATTTAAATAGCATAAAAGGGGGAAAGTGCCCACTATCGGACTGATATTTTAGCTGAAAAAATTACAATTACAATTAAACTGTCAATTAAAAATTTCAAAAGCAGTAAATCAGACAATGGTGAACATGACAAATGTGAAGGACTCTTTCATAATAAACTGTGATATGTTGTATATTTAAACCTTGTGTGAATTTCATGTGCCTGAATGGAAAGTTGAAAATTAATGTAAGGTTTATCCAAAGAAAAATAAAAAGCAAACTTACTATTGTGCCGATTGTGCATTGTAATTGATTTTTCTAGCATTATTATTATTATTATTATTATTATTATTATTATTATTATCAGCACCGTCGCCTTGCACCTCCAGTGTCCAGGTTCGATTCCCGTCTCTGTGTGCATGTTCTCCCTGTGCTTGGTGGGTTTCCTCCAGGTACTCCGGTTTCCTCCCGCAGTCCAAAGACATGTAGGTCAGGCTAATTGGCATTCCAAAATTGGCCGTAGTGTGTGAATGAGTGTGTGAGTGTGTGTGCCCTGTGATGAACTGGCACCCTGTCCAGGGTGTACCCCGCCTTGTGCCCTAAGTCTCCTGGGATAGGCTCCAGGCCCCCTGTGACCCTGAATACAGGATTAAGCGCTATAGATGATGAGTGAGTGATTATTATTAGCAGCATGGTGGCATAGTGGTCAGCACTGTTGCCGTGCACCACCAGGGTCCGGGTTCGTTTCCCGCCTTGGGTCTGTGTGCATGGAGCTTGCTTGTTCTTCCTATGATTTGTGGGTTTCCTCCGGGTTCTATAGTTTCATCCTATAGTCCAAATACATGCAGATTAGACTAATTGCCATTCCCAATTGTCCACAGTGTGTGAATTAAATCAAGTCTACCTTGTAAAGTAAGAATAAATACAATGGTCACCATTGGCCTCCATGGTGCCTTGTTGGACTACTGAGGTTCCTGGACAGAGCATTATTATTATTATTATTATTATTATTATTATTATTATTATTATTAATATTGTAAGTCTTAAGTATAATGTAATATTAAATCAAGCATTATTTTATACACTTTATTAAAGTATATAAAAAATCATATGCAATAAACAAATACATAGACAGATTTATATCTGATGTATGTTTTGCATTTAAGGTCTTGTGTTATAAGTTCCACTCTTGAAAGAATAAGGTACTAAATGGTACCAACAAGGGGAAAGAGCTTCTGTACAAGTAATGCAATTTGCTCTATATGAAAAAAAAAATGCATGTTACTCTTTTTTTTTAAAGTATTACTCTATAAACCAATTGTAGCATATAATTGCCTATATCTATAAAATTACTACTTCATTTTTAAAAGGTTCATGTGTAGATCAGTCTTAAAGCCTGAGAATCTTGTCCTAATTTCTGTAATTTCAGAATATTCAACCTTGTTTGAAGTTTTTAATAGGGTTTGTTCATTATGATGATGCACTCTGTGTGCCAAGCTGTGAAAAAAAAAAAAAAACGGTAACATCTTTTGAGAACCATATGGCATTAAATCATTAAAGATGCGAAGGGAAAAACAGCTTTCATGTGAAGCAGTAGAGCCTTTGTGTCGTCGACGTGCACGACCAGCTCCTTACCTGAGCCACCACATGTATCCGTACTCGTAGGGAAAGAAGCTGTTGGGATCATCGCAGCAGTATTTAATGTCGTTGAAGCCGCAGCAGAACTGCGCGCGCTCGTCTCCGCCGGCTTTCGGACACGTGAACGACCTCACCAGCTCCTTCTCCACGGTGTAGTAGCTCGAGCACACTGCACTCATTCTCATTCATCTCATTCAATCAGCTCACACACACACACCTCTCTCTCTCTCTCTCTCTCTCTCTCTCTCTCTCCTTTCACTTTTCAGCAATCAGCAATCCCCAGTCCTGTAACCCCAGTCAGGAAATCACTCCTTCAGTGTCCTCAGCTTCTTCTGCTGTGCTGCAAACGACTCCCTGGTGAAAACGTACTGCGTTAATGTCACTCCCTGATGTTCAAAGCACATCATATTCCAAGCACTAATCTTGGCTGTCAGGCACGAAAAGCCTTTATACCACTGCGCTGTTGAATTCTGGATCCTGATTGGTCAGAAGCTGAACAGAAGACAACAGTGCAGCTGCAAGTTACACGTGTATCTTAATACTTTATCAACTCTGACAGTATGACAGACGCCTTACGTACTCCAAAGCTTATAATAAACCTTAGGGTGGGGGCAACTAAACCAGAAGAAGGTGTAATTAATCTCCAGCTTGAGTTCCTTTCAGTTTCTCATTCACATCAGACGCTAGTATGTTAAACATGAATGTATTATGTTTAGTATGAAAATAAGAGGCTGGTGGGGGACCATTGGATTCTGCTACAGTATAATAGAAGCCAGGCGGCACGGTAGTGTTTAGCACTGTGTCTTCGCACCTCCAGGCTTGAGGGTTCAATTCATGCATCGGGTCTGTGTGCATGTTCTCCCTGTGCTTGGTGGGTTTCCTCCCACAGTAAGGACATGCAGATTAGGTTAATTGGCATTCCTAAATTGTGTGTGTGTGGGTGTGTGTGTGTGCGATGGCATGGCACCCTGGCACAGGACGGTGATGAGACTCGTAGCCGCAGTAAGTGACTGACGATCCTGGCCGAGGCGGCTCGGAGCCCACTGCAGTCGTTCCTGTGAACGTTCAGCAAGTGGAACGCCTGATCCTTGAAAATCGACTGAGAACTTTTTTTTGCCAACTTGCAGGAGAGACGCCTCTGTCTGTGGGAACTGTACACACAACGCCACTTGCACATTACAGGAACCAAGCTGCGAGTTATTTCCACATGCCCCCTTACAGTAAAAAAATTCCCTTGACTGTATTTCTCTATATCCGGTAAAGTACAGGACTGTGCAAAAGTCTTAGGCGCCATATTATCTGTAGTACAAATTTTCTTATATAAGTTTATTATGTCTGCATTATTACTGTATGTGCAAGACCATTGCCTACAAAGATACACTAAAATGTATGACTTTGTCATTTACAGTACTGTGCAAAAGTCTTGGGAACATCCAAACAAAAGCCATATGCAATGATGCTTTTGCAAACATTTCTACATCAAAAGCACTAAGTAATAACATAAACAATAAACGGTCAAAACTCTTTGCTTGATCATACGCGCTGGTGTTCGATACAGATGTGCGCAGAATTCTAAGTAAAACAGCTGTTAGGTTTTACTGAGCATGCTGGAGAATATGAGTTCTTTTGGTAACTTCGTCACACTCGCTCCTTTCTATTTTCATGCAAAACCCAGGAGTCGACATTATTGATATTTTTTTTTTTCCCCCATCATGAAAACTGGTCTGTCATGTAATATGTCGCTTTCTTTACAGGGATGCAAATATTCTTCTGTAATGTTATTCATTCATTAATTGTAGTGTATCTTTGCAGGGAATGGTGCCTAAGACTAAGAGGGGTTTCCTCTGTGTACTCACACACAGACCCGAGGCTCGGATACCGTCAAGATGGAAAGATTTCTCGGTACTCTGGAGCTGTGATCGACTTCCTGCTTACTGCTTTTCTGCTTCTTAGAGTTTCATAAGGATAATAAAAGCCATTTTATTGTATAATTACCTCCATTTATAAATATGACTAGCACATTGTGTTGCTATGTGGTTTATGTTATTGTATAAGCTCTTTATTTCCAATGAAAAGCATTACGCACATACCTATGCAGCGATTGTGTTCTCGTAATGGAAAGTTGCTTCACTAGACTTTGGCGTACTGTATTATGTCTCCTTTCCTTTCAGGCGAAAGACCGCAGCTCGCCGTTCAGTGACATGCCACAGCGTGCATGAATGATTCTACCGGCAGGGAAAACAACCTTGAAGCTAAAAGCACAACCATTTACACTATGTGTCCTTAGGTACTTGGCACCAGCAGCTTGAAATTGCTTTTGTATCGGGAAAGCGGTTCATTTTTGTCATGACAGAGAAAAAGCAGCTTACACTGCATGCAGCATGCATTTGAAAACTTTCTTTCCCCAAGCGAATTTTAAACTGTGAAAGGCATGATATATATATTGGATTTAAAAGATCCCGCAGTTCCTTGATGGTTGTGCAGCACGATTATTTTCTTCACCGCTGGAGAAACATTCATCTGCTCAAGCGACAGCTTTGACACGTTCGCTCTTATGATGATAAATTAATGTTTGAAACAATTACACGGAGAGACACCACATGTAGCGTTACTGTGGGAAAAACAAATGACGTACACATCATCATTAATCGCAGTGTTTAAAACAGACTCTAGGATGTCCTTGCTGTAAACGTTCCAACAAATAAACTCAGTAATGTAGAAAAAATACCGTATTTTAGGGGTTTATTTTTTTTTTTCGTTCTTTTGATATTTACACCATTGTCAATCACTTTAGAAGAATGAATTCATCTTATGTATAAAATAGCTGGTAAGCATCCATCCATTATCTTATCCTGTATAGGGTCCTGGCAGGCATGGAGCCGCTCCTAGGGAAGTCTGGGCACAAAGCTGGGTACACGTTAGATTAATAAAATAACTAGATAATATTCGTGATTCATTCCTGGAATGTTGGCAGATTATTTCAAAATGATAAAATTTCCATGTACTAATATGACTAGTGTGATCTGTTGTTATGCGGACCAGTGTTGGGGGCCGTTACTTTTTAAAGTAACTAATTACATTACAAAATGACTGTCTTCAAAAAGTGATCCGTTACATTACAGCGTTATTTTCTGATAAAAGTAACTAGTTCGAGTAACTTTTCCATTGCAGAAAATGAAAACTTCTTTGTGCTTCCTCGTGCATGTTGTTTTAGTCGAGACCTTCATAATTATTCTACCATCATCACTCAGTGAAGTTTGACCCATAATCTGTTAACTACTAATCCCCCTGTCTCAGCTACGCGGTTTCTCGCGGTGGCCGTATGTACGGTTCATCAGGATTCACCGCCGTCACGTCTGTCCTCGTATAGTCAAACTGGATCGGTGAGATAGAGGTATAACAGCAGGAAT
Organism: Clarias macrocephalus; assembly: GCA_011419295.1. Lineage (NCBI taxonomy): Eukaryota > Metazoa > Chordata > Actinopteri > Siluriformes > Clariidae > Clarias > Clarias macrocephalus. Next base: position 991 of record JAAGKR010009100.1, on the reverse strand, counting down.
AACAGAGGGGGGCGGGTTATTGGTGGTGGGGGCGGGGCAATTTGAAAATGCAGATCAATCTTGAAGGCAGCACGGTGGCTTAGTGGTTAGCACTTTCACCTTGCACCTCCTGGGTCCAGGTTTGATTCTCGTCTCCGGGTCTGTGTGCACGGAGTTTGCATGTTCCCCCGGTGATTGGTGGGTTTCATCCGCGTCCTCTGGTTTCCTCTCACTCCAAAGACATGCAGATTAGGCTGATTGGCAGACAAACCCCATGCACACACAGACCTGAGGTGAGATTCGAACCCTGACCGTGAAGGTGCTGTGATGGTGACAGTGTTGACCATTAATGCAGTTAACCAGGACAAGAGGTAGTTACATACTGCATTATGATTGGCTTGGTAACCCCCAGTAGGCTGTAAGAGACATCAGGGGCTATTTTACAGCTAAGATAGAAGAGGTTTTCTTAACAACGTGAGCATTTAGAACAAAAGAACACCAAATTTCACAACCCATGACATCACAATTTTATAAAAGTTCAAACGTACAGTATAATTCAGAATAAAGATGCACCGTATCCTGAGCTGCTCTGATTGTGGGATGGAGCTGCGGCGTGTGTGTTAAAGCGGATTGTCCTACTGTTGCCCGGAGTCTACTAACACGCAGACATGCACACATCACAACACACTACCTGTTGATCACTAAGACACTGTGCTTCGGTATTTCTTCCAGTTACGGTTATATACGGGATGCGTAATGCAGCGTAGACTGTTCGCTTGCTTTTGTTTCCTCATCTATATATCCTAAAACAGTCCCTTTTCCAACTGTTCACAGACCCTTAATCCAGCTCCAGAAACCCTAATAGGATCGCTGGCATTAACTCCAGGACAGTGCTGCCAGCTGTCAAGGAGCTCGAGTAGGAAATAAAGAAAGTGATAGACTGAATATTCCAAGACAGTGTGATGGGATTTACTCTTATGAACAGTCACCAAGGGTGGATTTGGACTTTCTT
>JAAGKR010009099.1:17500-28078 GCA_011419295.1 Clarias macrocephalus | reverse complement strand
AATCCCATTTTTTTTTTCGAAAAAAGGCGGGTTTTTGAGGAGGGCAGGTATTTATATCTTCTGCATGGAATCATTATATAATGCTCTCTCTCTGTCTCTCTCTGTCTCTCTCTCTCTCTCTCTGTCTCTCTCTCTCTCTCTCTCTCTCTCTCTCTGTCTCTCTCTCTCTCTGTCTCTCTCTGTCTCTCTCTCTCTCTCTCTCTCACCCTGTGGAATGTACAAAAATAGCTATGCAAATGTTTTATCCCTAACCAAGTCGGTTCAAATGATCTTCCCCCAAACCTCTTCCTGTACCCAGCGTCTCACCCCTTATTTTTTATCGACACCTGCGCTCCCGTTTCTCTCTCTTTACAGACAGTCATTTCTTTTTATTTCACACATCAGTGTTTCTTTATGTCTTCCTTCGGTTTCTCTTTCTTTCACCTTCTTACTGTGTGAACTCTGTAGATATACAGTAACACTGGGAGTTTTTATTTATTTATTTATTTATTTATTTATTTAAACCAAGCCAGTATTCTTTCAGTTTTGATCCAGTGGCTATTTTCGTCGTCTAAAAATGCCGCAGACGGAGCGTCGCAACAAGGCCGTGATGCTGATGTCGGAGTTGCGAACCCACTTTCACTGTATTGCTGTTGCGTGGCTGCCGCCGGAGATCTTAACTTAGACACAAAGGCCAAGGAAGTGGTTATTCCTGACTTCCTGCTTCGGCGTCCCGTTTCTCACAAACTGGATGGAACTGGTTTTGTGGCTGTAAACTAACGGCATCGTTGCACAAACAACATCTTGTTAGTTCCATCCATCCGTCCAGGAACCTCTGTAGTCCTACAAGGGACACCGTGGAGGCCAGCGGTCATCATCACTAGTGGATTTATTCACATTCCTGTGACCGTGGGGGAACCTCCGGCCAACATTCACACAATACAGGCACTTTTGGAACGCCAGGTCCCTTCATCTGCATGTCTTTATGTGATTATGGAGACGGATTTTATTATATATTTAAGCAGCACATTTAACCACACCTCCTGATAATATATTCGCTGTAGCTCCGCCCCTTTCAAAAGATCTTTTTTACACTACTTTTCCCATTTCTCTTCCTTTCATAGTCTGTCTATTTTGTGCTCTGTACTCCTCTCTCTCTCTCTCTCTCTCTCTCTCTCTTGTTCCTTCCCCATTAATTCTGACATTTTGATCAGTAATTTATTCCCAGTAGTAAATATATCCTAATATTTGCTTCTAAACGTTCTATTTATAACCCGCCGATGGTGTGAGAGCGTATTTACACTTCTCCACTTCTCCATTCCCCTCCCATCCTCCTGGCTCCTTCCCAGTCCAGCTCTCCTAGAAACCCTTTTGGTCCTCGTCTCTGTTCCTTCTCGTCCCTTGTCTCCGGCAGAGGTGTCTCAGGTGACTGTCCGCTCCTTCCCAGAGCTCTCGCTTATGTCTGCTGGGGAATTTTAATGCTTTTTAATCACAGAGCAGTGCAGAATTAAATCCTGTGTGTGTGTGTGTGTGTGTGTTCGAGCTCAGCTCGACTCGGTCAGGTCAACCGGAAGGACATTGCCGGATTAGAGATGATGATTTGTTCTAGACTTTACTAAAGCATATGATCAAATCTTTTTTTTTTTTTTTCTTTTAAATGACGACCAGATGAAACCAGACGATAGACTTGCCTGCGGACTGGGATTAAACTTTAATAGATACAGCTGCAGTACATCTTGTGAGTCAGCCAGAGGATCTTGTGATCTGGTGACTATATTTTGCTTTAGAAAAACCCCTTCTCTTTTCCGACTGCTTTTAGTTCTTACCTTACAAAGCCTGTGGTAGACACCAGTCGTTACGAGGGATTTAAAGACTTTTAAAGACCAAACAAGGTGTTTCCTGATTTGATAGTATAAACAAAGCGTTCGGTCTTTGTCAGAGCGGACCAATCAGATTAGAGAGTTTGCCAGTGCTGTTGTAGAAATACACGTAAAGGAATGCTGGGAAGGAAGTTCAAGGATCATCAAGCAAAACACGTGATCTGGAAATGTAGCACACTTTTGTGTTCTTGTGTAGAACCAAGTATTTGGAAGCTTGTTACATATCCCCTACTCGAGCAAAACGGATTTCTAAAATAACAAACAGTTAAAAATATACCGTGAATAATATAGTGAACATAATGTTCATGGTTTCTGCATGTTTTTGTTGTTGGTTTTATCATTTTCTGACATTAAAGACCTAAAACAAACCTAATACACCTGGTGTCCAACATGGTGACCTACCGGCCAATGTGTGGTGACCTACCACTGGCCAATGTGGTGACAAACAACTCACATGGTGACCAGTTAAACAGAATGGCAACCAACCAACCGTCTAAATGGTGACCAGCTGACCAATTTGGCGACCAGCTGACTAACATGGTTACTAACCCATTAACATGGTGACCAGCTGACCAAACTGGCGACCAGCTGCCCAACGCGATGACCAACCAACTAAATTGTGACCAGCTGACTAAAGTGGTGACCAAACAACATGGTGACCAACTGACCACACTACCATCCGACTAACATATTGACCAACCAATTAACATGGTGACCAGCTAATCCAAAAAAGTGACCAACTGACCAAGATGCTGACTAACTGACCAACGCCATGACCAAACAACTAACATTGTGACCAGACGACTCAAATGGTGACCAGCTGACCATAATTGTGAGGAGATGACCAGCGTGATGAAAAACCAACAATCGAGACCAATTTACCAAAATGGCAATCTACCAAGCGTCTAGATGCCGACCTGCTGACCAACGTGGTGACCAAACAACATGATGACCAACTGACCAAAATGGCAACAAGCTGATCAACATGGTGACCAACCGGCTAACCTAGTGACCAAATGACCAAGATAGCGACTCGATATTCCCATCACTGTCTTTCCTTTCCTTATTGTTTGCCTTCACCTTCCCATCTCTGCTGCCTGTCGCGCTTGACTCTCTCTCTCTCTCTCTCTCTCTCTCTCTCTCTGGCTAACATTTACAACTCAGTTTGCGCCAGTCTTCCACTCAGAGCCGAATCGATGTCTGTGTTTATCTCCACCAGGCTCCTCTCAGGCTGCTGCTGAGATCTTTTGTGAGACTTCCTTCACGCTTTTGTGCGCGTGTATAAAAAGCCGCTTTTGTCAGAGTGTTTGCTGCTCCCTCTCGTATTGATGTGTTTTATAGAGTGACTCTGAATAATTGAGAGCTCGTCTGAGAGGCCCGAGAGTTGCGGCTTGCTGAGGAGGAAAGAGGTGACAGGAGGATTCCTTCAGTAAACACATCATGAATTGGGTTTTTAGAAGAGCTGCCGTTTCCACTGTCGCGTTTAATGAGCGCTTGTACAGTAGCACAGGGATCCAAACCAAACGGAGAACAGGTTATAAAATCAGAACAATATACCTATCTAGATATAGATACTGTTAAGATCTGGAAAGTGATTATTACATTTTTTTGTTCTGCAGTTTTACTCCTCTTACACCACAGCAATGCCTAAAGCAAACTATTTTTATTTAGGGAACGGCATCTTTTGCTTCCTCATTCATTTCTACATTTCGCCATGTCCTGTTCTTCCATGAATTTGACTAAAACCAAAATTCACCAGTGCATAACTAAGTGAAATTAGAGCGAAGCACTTTGGGTACCAGGTGTTCTGTTGGTCTTCTGTCCATCGCTGCCTCTGACCCTAAGCGTAGAGATCATTTTCTGCAGCCACCTCAGTGATTCAGCACCATGCTCGTGATCATTCTCTGACTCATTCTCTAAATCCGCTTCCTCCTTATTCCTCCGTCAGATACCCTCCCAGCTCATTTTACACACTTTCATGCCATGCTGGAAAACACCACCTCAAATGAGCCTTAAAATACGCAGTTGCAGCATTTACACGCAGCCAAATAACCTGCTAATAACACCGATTGCTCAGTTGGAGCAAACAGCGGCGCATATATATCCTTCTGTTGAATTGAGGCGGATAATCTATTTAACACCCTCAACCCCTGACTTCTGGAACAGCTATGGATTATTCAGTAATTACACTAAGAGCTTTTGGGAACTCATTATTTTCTGATTATGAGAATGACACCATTGTGTCCTGACAGTTTAAGGGGTTAATAATGAGTCACATGTAAATACATCAAGTCTCCTGAGATCCTGCGACCCTGTAAACTGGATAAAAAAAGGTATAGATGATGAGAATTTGCATTACTTGACATTTTGCAATTCTCACAACTTGGTAACTGACGATGGTAACCAACTGATCAACATGGATAACAACTAAGAACATGAAGACCAACCAACTAAAACGATGGTTTTAATATTTTAAAACCTTTAAAAAATTTAGCTGCTTGAAACAAATTAGAATTTTTTTTGTTGTTGTGAGAATCGAAAATCACAATTATCTAAATTTGAATCAACAATTTGATTTACAGTGACCAACCAAAATGGCGCCAAACCAACCAAAATAACTGAAATGGCCAGCAAACTGATCGACATGGAAAACAACTGACCACAATTGCCACCAAGCCACACCATCCTGATCACCATTTTGGTGGGTTGGTCACCAACATGATGACCAACCCACCAAAATACCCAGATAGCAAATTGGTTTCTGGGCCAGATCTGGCTGAGTAATACGGCCCAAGGTTGGCCCAAATGCTGTTTGCCGAAAGTCAACCAGACCAATGCTGGAATCAGATCAAAACTCAGCCACAACTTCACAATGTCCCCAGAAATCAGTCATAACTGGCCCACAGCAGTGCCGGAATACACAGAAATCAAGAGCCAAACCTTTAGCCAACACACTGGACCAATTTTATGCCAGAATCCCCAAAAATTTACCAGAAATTAACCTTATATTCTATTTATAGGTATAAAATATAAGGCATATACATTAATGCAAACTACAGTATAGTGATTTATTCATTCTCAACAAAATAACGGGAAAAATAAAAACAACGGTCCAAACCAATAACACAAGTAAGGAAAACAAAAGTAACAAATAGTCACAATACAAGAATAATAAAAGGACGAATGAAACCAAGCAATAAATGAAATTGTTAAACAATAATGCAATTTAAAGAAGGTAACCAGTCGTCTAATGTGGTGACCAAACCAACCAACCAAAGTGGTAAACAAAAGACAGACATGGTGACCAACATGGCAACCAATATGATGCCGACTTGACCCAAATGGTGATCAACTAACCAACATGGCGGCTGTAAATAAAAAGTCCATCAAGGAAATTTTATGTATTTGAAATGATTTAAAAGCAATGGATGGATTGGATTAATAAAATGTTAAAGTAATATTTTGAGGAATACTTCCATTCTTGATTTGGGCCATGGGTGACTCAGTGGTTGGTTTCTTACCTGCCATGCAGAAGGCCTGGGTTCAATTCCCACCCAGTGCCCAAACCCTAGTCACTGGATCCAGTGCTGGTCCCGACCGCAGATCAAATGGAAGAGCATTAAGGTTGGATTGGATGGTCCGCTATGGCGACCCCGTGACAGGAGCAGCCTAAAGACCAAAAACGTCCATTCTTCAATGGAAATTAATTAAAATTGTCCTCAGCCCAGAACAACGCAGTCTTCTTTACTCCAGTGTGTCCTTACTCGTCTGATGTACTACATTCCTACATCGATATTAAATTATACTACGACCCTGCTGGGTTCTCCATCAATGTACTTGTCTCAGATGCGTTTCCATGGTAACAAATCACACCTAGGCAAGGGACAGCTTCCGCTCCATTACAAATGCACAATTAACAAGTAATTTTACTAGAATGTAATTTGATTCGAAGTACTGAGTACCGCTAAGCGTGAACACTTCAACTCGAGGACACTTTGGACGAGCCTTTTAAACTTTTTAATTAGGCAGAAGTTTGAAACCACGTCATCGCTCTCGTGTAATTTTGACTCCTTTACACTCTGGTTGTCACGGCGACGCTGGCACCAAACAGAGCTCGTCGCCATGCCGTCCGCATGTGAACAGGAACAGATTTCTTTAGGCTGAGGATGTAAACGCTTCGGTGAGAAGAGTGTCGACGAGAGTGAGTCAGTGACAGCAAAACACTAATCAGGATGAAGAGCCGGTTTGGATGCCGTCGGAAAAAGGGTGTTACGTAACGTGTAATTATCACGCTGAGCGACTGTCGGTGACCCGACACATCGCATCGTGTCACGGGCCTCTGAAGCGCCTGCCATGGTGATGATGATGATGATGATCATGATGATGATGATGATGATGGTGAGGGGGTGTTTTATGCTCTGTCGCTTTCCATATTCATGGGTTTATTTTAGATTCACACGCTCTAAAAACTAAAAATAGTAGGTTGTTATTTCAGCTTTCTGTAAAATCTGTATTTCTGTTAGTACTGATATTAGTGATGTTACAGTATAATTCAGAACTCTCTCTCGCTCTCTCTCTCTCTCTCTCTCTCTCTCTCTCTCTCTCGCTTGCTCTCTGTCTCCGTCTCCGTCTCTGTCTCTTTATCACTTTGCCTACCGGTAATTCTTGTTCTTATTCTGTCTCGCCATCTATTTTTCTGCTGAGTTTGTTTTTTCCATAGATTGCTCTTTGTTTTTCCCTCTCTTCTTCTCTCACTCTTTCTCTCTCTGTCTCTCCATCTCTTTTTTCCTCTGTCCTTTATTGGACCTCTGTCTCTTGTTTTTCTTTTTAAAAATACATTTACTTGTGATTTCTGTCCTCATCTCTCTGTCGGTGTGTCTCTGCCTCTGTCCCTGTCCTGCAGGAGGATGGGAAGGTGATGGACGGTGGGCTGCTGGGTGACGCTAACGGCGTGGGCTCGGGCTCCGCGCGGCAGAAGGATAGCGGGAAATGGCAGAGGCCTCGGTTCACGCGGAAGGCGCTGATGAGGTGCTGCCTGCTCCGCTGGATCATCGCCAGCACCGGCCCTAAAGAGCAGGGTGAGAGAGTGAGCTGTACACATCCACACGGCAGGGAAATATGAGCAAGAATATCAGTGAAGTATCAGTGGTCTGGAGTTGTACAATGTCTGATAAGCCGTACTGTAACTGTTACTGCTAAATGAACAGCGGAACGACAAAATAACCAGCGTGCACCAGAACCGAACCAAATCAGATCATTACTGAACTATTGGAGCGTAATTATTGGATCCCAGGATGGAATGCAGCTAAAGTATATGGTGCAGGTACACTTGGACGAAGAAATCATTGTGTGTTAAATTTAACAGTGTCCGTGCTGAAGCAGATCGTATCAGTGCTGAATCAGATCGTATCAGTGCTGAATCAGATCGTATCAGTGCTGAATCAAATTGTATCAGTGCTGAATCAGTTTGTATCAGTGCTGAATCAGATTGTATCAGTGCTGAATCAAATTGTATCAGTGCTGAATCAGTTTGTATCAGTGCTGAATCAGATTGTATCAGTGCTGAATCAGTTTGTATCAGTGCTGAATCAGATCGTATCAGTGCTGAATCAGTTTGTATCAGTGCTGAATCAAATTGTATCAGTGCTGAATCAGTTTGTATCAGTGCTGAATCAGTTTGTATCAGTGCTGAATCGCATCATATCAGTGCTGAATCGCATCATATCAGTGCTGAATCAGATTGTATCAGTGTTGAATCAGTTTGTATCAGTGCTGAATCAAATTGTATCAGTGCTGAATCAGATGTATCAATGCTGAATCAGATCGTATCAGTGTTGAATCAGTTTGTATCAGTGCTGAATCGCATCATATCAGTGCTGAATCGCATCATATCAGTGCTGAATCAGATTGTATCAGTGTTGAATCAGTTTGTATCAGTGTTGAATCAGTTTGTATCAGTGCTGAATCAGATTGTATCAATGCTGAATCAGATCGTATCAGTGCTGAATCAGATCGTATCAGTGCTGAATCAGTTTGTATTAGTGCTGAATCAGATTGTATCAATGCTGAATCAGATCGTATCAGTGTTGAATCAGTTTGTATCAGTGTTGAATCAGTTTGTATCAGTGCTGAATCAGATCGTATCAGTGCTGAATCAGTTTGTATTAGTGCTGAATCAGATCGTATCAATGCTGAATCAGATCGTATCAGTGTTGAATCAGTTTGTATCAGTGTTGAATCAGTTTGTATCAGTGCTGAATCAGATCGTATCAGTGCTGAATCAGTTTGTATTAGTGCTGAATCAGATCGTATCAATGCTGAATCAGATCGTATCAGTGTTGAATCAGTTTGTATCAGTGTTGAATCAGTTTGTATCAGTGCTGAATCAGATTGTATCAATGCTGAATCAGATTGTATCAATGCTGAATCAGATGTATCAATGCTGAATCAGATCGTATCAGTGTTGAATCAGTTTGTATCAGTGTTGAATCAGTTTGTATCAGTGCTGAATCAGATTGTATCAGTGCTGAATCAGTTTGTATTAGTGCTGAATCAGATGTATCAATGCTGAATCAGATCGTATCAGTGTTGAATCAGTTTGTATCAGTGTTGAATCAGTTTGTATCAGTGCTGAATCAGATTGTATCAGTGCTGAATCAGTTTGTATTAGTGCTGAATCAGATGTATCAATGCTGAATCAGATCGTATCAGTGTTGAATCAGTTTGTATCAGTGTTGAATCAGTTTGTATCAGTGCTGAATCAGATTGTATCAGTGCTGAATCAGTTTGTATTAGTGCTGAATCAGATGTATCAATGCTGAATCAGATCGTATCAGTGTTGAATCAGTTTGTATCAGTGTTGAATCAGTTTGTATCAGTGCTGAATCAGATTGTATCAGTGCTGAATCAGTTTGTATTAGTGCTGAATCAGATGTATCAATGCTGAATCAGATCGTATCAGTGTTGAATCAGTTTGTATCAGTGTTGAATCAGTTTGTATCAGTGCTGAATCAGATCGTATCAGTGCTGAATCAGTTTGTATTAGTGCTGAATCAGATCGTATCAATGCTGAATCAGATCGTATCAGTGTTGAATCAGTTTGTATCAGTGTTGAATCAGTTTGTATCAGTGCTGAATCAGATTGTATCAATGCTGAATCAGATTGTATCAATGCTGAATCAGATGTATCAATGCTGAATCAGATCGTATCAGTGTTGAATCAGTTTGTATCAGTGTTGAATCAGTTTGTATCAGTGCTGAATCAGATCGTATCAGTGCTGAATCAGTTTGTATTAGTGCTGAATCAGATTGTATCAATGCTGAATCAGATCGTATCAGTGCTGAATCAGTTTGTATTAGTGCTGAATCAGATCGTATCAATGCTGAATCAGATTGTATCAGTGCTGAATCAGTTTGTATTAGTGCTGAATCAGATCGTATCAATGCTGAATCAGATTGTATCAGTGCTGAATCAGATCGTATCAGTGCTGAATCAGATTGTATCAGTGTTGAATGAGATCATAGTAGTGCTGAATCGGAGTGTATCAGTACTAAACTTAAATTGTGTCAGCGCCGAACATAATAATATTAGTGCCGGATTGAAGTGTAAAAGTGCTGAAATTAAATTAAATCAGTATCGAATCAGATTGAATTGATTGAACTGAATCGTGTCAGTGCTGATTCAAATTATCTGAATTATATATTCAATGCTCAACTCTCTAAATCAAATCATATCAGCGCTGCTTCAAAAGGCACTGAAGAGTATCCATTACAAATTGAATTCGATCAGGTCTGAACTGAATTACATCGGTGATGAACTGAATTATATCAGTGATTTCCTGAAAAAGCTGAACTTAATTGGATCAGGAGTGAATTGAAGTGTATTGAACTGTTGCGTCGCAGAATGCAGTACAGCTAAACCGTATGTGTGATGTAGAGCCATTTTAAAAATGTTTAAAAATGTTATTCTTGAAAAAAACTAGGACACATCAGCTGGTGTTATATTGAACTGAATCAAATCGATCTGCTGAATCGCATTGTATTGAATCAGTACTGGTTTAGTTTGTACTGTATATAATATAATATTGTACACACTCGCGTAAAATAATCACATTTCTTGTAAAGGCAAACCATAGCAGACAACGCAGACAATTTGCTCTTGATCGCATCTTGTAACTCTGTGTGTGTGTGTGTGTGTGTGTGTGTGTGTGTGTGTGTGTGTTATTGATCTCAGCGGCTCAGTGATCGTAGAAAGAGGAAGTCATTAGTGATAATAAGACGTCTATGGATCGGTGGACTTTTATGTCAGACATTCATTCTTTCATTCTCGTTAACTAAGACCAGAGCGAAAGGCGTTTCAGTTTCCCAGTTTAGATCAAACGCAAATCATATTTTAATGCGAATGATATTTAGTCCTGACATCAGGCAAGTATGACAAAGTGGTCCAAGTGTACGAACATGGCACGGTAGGAAATGTAAAAACACAAAACAAACAATCGAATTATAGAAGTTTGTCATTTGTGGAATAAATGCTGTGCGGTTAACGCGGTTAATAGTCCAGGTCTTGTTTTAATTTAGCCTGATACGGAGCGGAGATAATTGAATTTCGCAGCCATCAAAGCCAACGTTTAATTCTGAGCTGCTGTGTGAAGCGGCCGAGCCGGTCTGCTTCTCCCCCTGCGTAATGACGTCGTGCTGAGTGATATTAGAAAGTGCACAA
>JAAGKR010009099.1:0-12500 GCA_011419295.1 Clarias macrocephalus | reverse complement strand
ACATGTTAATGCTCTGCTCAACTTTTTGCTAGAGCACATTTAACCTACTACAAAATATGTTGAACTTAACCTGATTGAGCCATCTCTACCGTTCTGTTAAGGTACTGTATGCTGTGCTGAAAAGAAAAAACCCTAGATGTCACTTTGCATCATACCATAAGGAATAAAGTGGATTTAATGCCCAAACACATTTGAGCACATTTAACCTACTACAAAATATGTTGACCTTAACCTGATTGAGCCATCTCTACCGTTCGGTTAAGGTACTGTATGCTATGCTGAAAAGAAAAAACCCAAGTTGTCACTTCACATCATACCCTAAGAAATAAAGTGGATTTAATGCCCAAACACATTTGTACTGTTGCTCCATCACATAAGTAGCTTGCATTTAATGTGACTTTTTTGATATTTGTAGATATATTGCTACTTTTACCATGAAGTGACATCTCAACCGTTCGGAAGAGGATTTTTTAAAATTGATGTCATAATTGGTTCAATGATCCATCTTCAGAGAAAATAAAAATCTTAGTAAGTATGGTAAAGAGCTAGTAAGAAGCCTAGAAAAAAATGAAGCATTTGCTTCAGTCTCTGATCAGAGAGGTGAAGTCAGGGTTAGCGGAGAGTGCATTATCCCAAATCTCTCCGAAATCAGGTCTGAATCCCTGCAGGGAAAAATCAGCAGCGTGAGAGAGGATGGGATCAGCTGCTCATGACACCGTTATCAGCACTGTGTGTGTGTGTGTGTGTGTGTGTGTGTGTGTGTGTGTGTGTGTGTGTGTGTGTGTGTGGATTGGCGATGGGGTGGGTGGGTGATGAACGAGCCTGAAGGGAGAGGAACCAGTGCAGAGCTTTAGACAGATTCAGAAGTTAATAATGAAGACTTTAAATAGGAACGCTCAGGCTTTTCAGGCCTGCAGTGTGAAAGTCTTTGAAATGCAGGAAAAAACATCACCCTGAAGCAGCTTACTTTATTTATACTGTATACTATTTAAGTAGTCGTGATGTTTGCTCACACAAATGGGACTTTGGTGCTAATTTGTTAGTCGATGTTGGATGTTTTGACGTCATGCGGAACGTCCATCAGTTCTAGCACAATAACATTCAATAAGAGACCAAAAGTCTGACAATCACACTCGACAATCATGTTTTGCTCCTAAAAGCTGATGTTCTCACTCACTCTGCGTTTTCTACATGATGTCCAAACAGATCCTACATACAGTAGAGGTAAAAAAAATTTGAGCAAATTCGAGCTCCCAGAATGCAAGTCGGCTATATGACGTCAGAGTCTCAGATCAGAGACTCATCTCAGCGTGCGAGCGAGCCATCCACAAGATAACGTCTTACGACTGTGAATGCTGAATCTTTGCAAGCTGATCTGTTTGATCAGAGGAGATGAGGGAGCCGGAGAGAGTGAAACACTAAAGCGTCTGCTGCATCACTTTCTTTAGATAGAGAGATAAATCTCACTGCACTACTGTCTCATCAGCAGGTATTTGAATGGCAGAGTCAGCAAAGCAGCGTGCCAATGAATGGAGTTAAATCAAAGACTTTTTGAGTTTCTTTCGGCATCAACTACAAGTTTCCAGGAAGGGCGCAATTCTATCATATGCTTTCCTAGAGGAACATGTATCTCATAACAAAAAAAACAAAATAATAATAATAATAAAAGTGTTGACCTGATTGAGCCATCTCTACCATTCGGTTGAGGTATACTGTGCTGTGATATACTATGTAGCCACTGTATTTTTCTAAACTGCTGTACACGGTAACTTTACATGCAGTCCCAAATATTTAAAGTCCATCCAAACGCAAAGAGTCCCAAAAAAATAAAATGTCCTAATTGAAATGATAAAATAAATCTTTAACATCATTAGATGTAATTATAATATGGAACCTGCATATTATGCAGAGTGGATTATAATTTTTTTTGTTGTTGCAATTTTCATTTCGCAAACTTCAAATAAACTATAACGTCTTTTTTCTTCTTCTTTTTTTTTGCTATATTTTTAACAAATGCAATATATTTTTGTATTATATATTTTTATATATACTGTATATATATACTGTATATATATTTATTTGCTGCATCTAGAATGGATTTGATTTTACGATTTTGTTATTCTATGTTTTTTAACAATTTTTACAACAAGCATTAACCTTAAATCAATTTTTTTTTTCAGATAAAAATGCATTGAAGAAAGGATACCCTTTTATTTAAACTGAACAGAATGAATACCAGCTAGAGTGCTATTATTGTGCAGTATATAGTTTGACCAGTTGGCAGTGTTCAGTGCTAACAGTGCATAAATCCTGTGGACGCTGTGTAATTTGTACCTTTATGTGCTGCTGGTGCTGGAACAAAGAACTCATCCCAGCCGCAATGAGGAGGAAGAATCAATATCAGGTGATAAAAACGTGCAAATGGAAATGGAAATCTGGCTTGTAAACCTGCACGGATGGATGTTTTACGTAGTCGTAAACCGCGGTGCTCGTACGGCATGTCATGTGATTCCTGAGTCCGGTTCACAGTGGGACGGGAAAATTGTGGGGTCAAAGGTGATAAGGTTAATGACAGGAATAGGAGCAGATAGACAGGTGAGTAAACTGATGGACGTGTTTTGACCCGTGAGCACAGGAAAAGAACTTTATGAAGTTAATGTATATACTGTATAAAACAAACTGTGAACTTTTCCATACAAAAGAAAACCTTCCACCATGTCAGGAAGAAAACTTGAACCCAAGAGATTATGATTAGTGTTGATCGGTTTCTGATTTAATTCAGATTAGGTCGGTTGGAATGATAAGCACTGTCGCCTTGCACCTCCATGGTCTGGGTTCGATTCCAGCCTTGGGGTCTGTGTGCATGTTCTCCCTGTGCTTGGTGGGTTTCCTCTAGGTACTCCGGTTTCCTCCCACAGTCCAAAGACATGCAGATTAGGCTAATTAGCATTCCCAAATTGCCTGTAGTGTTTGAATGCGCGTGTATGTCCTGCGATAGACTGGGACCCCGACCAGGTGTACCCCACCTCGTCTCCTGAGACCCTGACGACCCTGTATACAGGACAATAAGTGAATAAATTGCTCCCTAACTTAAGCAATGTCTCTGATTCAGCAGCGTCTCCGATGTCCGCTGTGGTTTTAAAAAGACAATATTATTGAATGAATAATTCATAAATTCATTAGAGCATGATATTTATCGGCCGGAGGCGGACGCGATTAACGCATTGATCCTCCTGGGATTTAAAACGTGGCTATTGTTTGGTCTTTTCCTTTTTGTCCCACTCCTCGTGAGGCAAACCCGTCCACTCTAGATGTGATCGCAGTGTCCCCTGCAGCGGTCACTCTTCTGTCAGGTCAGTCAGGTCTCAAATGACGCCTCTGTGTCTCTCGTGGGACCTTGTCCTTTTCCCCACCGGCGCCGAGCTGTTCTTTAAATGAAGAGATGAAGAGATGAACACACACACACACACACACACACACACACACACACACATCAATCCAGTCTCAGGACTAATCTACATACAAACATGGTGCTATTTTTAAAAACAGTGTTAAAAAATCTGTGTCCACATGAAAAGACACTGTCCAACAGGAGGTTATGCAACAATAACCAGGATGCCCAAAAAAAAACAAACAAAAAAAACCTGAAAAAACTTTTCAACAAGTAAGCCACACATAGAAGATAGAGCCCACATGCTTGGCGTACATTGAAGCAAGTGTAAAAGCAGCGCCAATGAAGCCAGTACTGCTAAGAAGCGCCAAGCAATGACGATGGAGAGAGCAAAAGTGAAAATTAATGATGGCAGACATCGCTTGATTTTTTTACATGAATCGTTCAACCATCAGAACGATTATGAAGGACAAGATCATGGATGATGAGTTTTATACTTTGTATAACCAGTTGTGTTGGTATCCTAGTACCTAAACAGTGTTTGTTGGACTTATGAACAAATCGGACTTATGAACAAGCTCTTGGAACAGAACTCGTTCGTACGTAGGGGACTTTTTGAAAAGTAATTGAAATAAGAAACTTTAGAATTTTACTGGATGTTGGTGTGATCTTTTTTTGCTCGGCCTGTGTACAGACTCATGACCTAAAATGTCACTCTTGAGTAATTTTAGCTCAGGTTGAGGGTCATCAGTTCAGAAATGAAAAATGAATCTAAATGAATTAATAGTGGTTAATAGTCTGATTCAGGTGCACGCAATAGCTGCAATGTTTCTTTTTCATTTCATTCTCTTTCAAGTGGCTACTTCAAAGAGAAAGGCCTGTGGAGGCGTGCGTGTGTGTGTGTGTGTGTGTGTGTTTTAAGTCAAAGGTCAGGCCTGGACAGGTCTTTTGATGTCTCCTTAACAGATAGACACACACACACGCACGCACACACCATCCTCATCATCATCATCATCATCATCATCATCATCACCAGGTGGAGTTTGACTTAAATGCCGCCATCAAAAATAACGTTAGTATCCCTTTGAAGCGACCCGGACACGTGTCGCCACACACACACACACACACACACGTGCACAAGTGAGAAGGTTTTTCTCAACTCCATCAGTATCTCTATAGTTTGTCTGTGAGTTTGGATCCGGCTCCGTCGTGTCTGTCGGTCCTGCTCTGGGTGAGCGCTCCAGTTCACTCCATCAGGTGCACATGGGGAGCGTCATCGCCACGCTGTCTTTCGAGGCACGCCGCCGTTTCTCTCGCCCCAGCTTCCTGTCCGAGTGTCGGCACGGTATGGCACGCTATCAGCGCTCAGGTAACACATCACTTACAAACACATACTTATACAGCTGTGTGTGTGTGTGTGTGTGTGTGTGTGTACAGGTATTGACAGGGTTTTATTAGACAGAGAACAGCTGAGCGAGATCTTAACACTTGTTAAATGATTTGTAATAACTCTCACAGGTGTACTGTATAGTTACGTCTTTATTCAATGTCAATTATTTACAGTACATCTGAGAGCGCTTTACATACAGTGGAGTGATTATTACAAATGGCGTTCAGATCAAACCGGGACTTTGGATTGTGCAGAATAACAGAACACAGTTACACGAAGAGAGTAAAAACTGACTATATTTCTCTATATAATCCCCTGCTACACTAATGCACTGATCCCAGTGTTGTCTGATTAACGTCTGAAACGCTGGCCTCCCAGGAAGTCCATAACATGTCGGCCATGATCGTCATTCAAAGACGTACGGCATTCCTTAAAACTTTTGCACCATTTAAATGTTTTACTGCGGCTAAGAGTCTCATAACTGTAACTGTACTGTGCTTGAAGTCTTCCGTAAACGTCAATGACTTTTAAACCTTCACAAGTCCCGGTTTGACTTGAACGCCCCTAGTACATGCAATTTAGCTGAAAGTTACCAAGCCACTTTTGGATGCTCACTCTTTCCAGATCAATAATAAAGAAATTCCATGTTCTATTAAATATATTACTACTATTACTACTGCCTATAATAATAATAATTAAAAAATAGCATTAAAACACTGAAAACCCTTGAAGTATTTTTTAAAGAAATGAAACTTATAAGGTATCTGAATACGAATTTTATTTGAAAAATTACATTTGTATTGACTAACCCTTTAATTAATTTTTTTTATTATTAAAATTTTTTTTTTATTAAAAAATTCTATTATCTCTATTATTTATCAAATATCTACAATTGACCTTCTGACTTTATATAAATGTTTAAAAATAATTGATATAAAGCACTAGGTTGTTTGCAGAAGACTTATTACAATTTTAGCCCTAAAACAAAAGAAATTCAATTAAAATTGACCCAGAGAATGATGTTAAAATGATATCTGTGATGATAATTATTTATATCAATAACGAAACATTTTGGGTGAAATTTAAAGGTCCCACATTTTCTTTAATAAGCAAACACAGGTCTAAAGTGTCCGCAAAGTGTGTGTGTGTGTGTGTGTGTGTGTTAATGCTCGAGTCCCCCAAAAGCTGAGCCACGCCCCTCCAGAAGACAGTTTAGCTGGGTGTTCTTATATGAGGTCACGTTAAGGGAAAAAAATCTAATTAACTTGTTTAAACAAACATGGGAAACATGGAAAGGAACAGGGAATTTTTGGAATATTTTTGGAATATTTGTTACTCAACTTTATATAAGGCCAGATATTTTTATTTGAATAATTTTTAGGCTGTTAGTTTTTTTTTTTATGTCAGATTTTCTCAATAAAGTATATTTTTCAGTATAGAAAAAATACATTTTAAAACCATAAAGTGTATTTTTTCAGTATAGAAAAAAATACACTTTATGGTTTTAAAAGCAAGGAGCAGGTTGTAATCTTAGGAATTATTAGATTTCGTGGTAGATGGGCTCTGCGCACGTCCCGCCGTGTTTCCCGCCGCGTGTCCCGCCATGTTTCCCGCCATTTTTCCCGCCACTCATCCTGCCTCGTGTCCCGCCTCGTGTCCCGCCGCGTGTCCCGCCGTCTTCTTCACATTCATAAATGGTCTCGTAAATAGATAAGGCTCGATTGTTCATCTGCATACACTGGTACTCCGACTGAGAAGGTGTCAGATTCTCATACACTTCCCCAGAATCTGTCTCTGTCTCATTACTTTCATCCTAAAGAATTAAATATATTAGATCAGAAGGTAACTCTGACAACAGACATATGATTTATTTAACCTAAAATTCACTCACATGTGTTTTCAGCTTGGGTGGCTCGTTGGTAGGAGATGATTCATGTGCTGAAAAGCAGAGGAAAAATAAACTTTGTTTCAAATCACTTTTTTTATTGTGTGGTGTGTGTCTGAGCGTATATAGTGTATATGTGGTGTGTGTCTGAGTGTATATAGTGTATATGTGGTGTGTGTCTGAGCGTATAGTGTATATGTGGTGTGTGTCTGAGTGTATATAGTGTATATGTGGTGTGTGTCTGAGCGTATAGTGTATATGTGGTGTGTGTCTGAGTGTATATAGTGTATATGTGGTGTGTGTCTGAGCGTATAGTGTATATGTGGTGTGTGTCTGAGTGTATATAGTGTATATGTGGTGTGTGTCTGAGCGTATATAGTGTATATGTGGTGTGTGTCTGAGTGTATATAGTGTATATGTGGTGTGTGTCTGAGTGTATATAGTGTATATGTGGTGTGTGTCTGAGCGTATAGTGTATATGTGGTGTGTGTCTGAGCGTATATAGTGTATATGTGGTGTGTGTCTGAGTGTATATAGTGTATATGTGGTGTGTGTCTGAGTGTATATAGTGTATATGTGGTGTGTGTCTGAGCGTATAGTGTATATGTGGTGTGTGTCTGAGTGTATATAGTGTATATGTGGTGTGTGTCTGAGTGTATATAGTGTATATGTGGTGTGTGTCTGAGCGTATATAGTGTATATGTGGTGTGTGTCTGAGTGTATATAGTGTATATGTGGTGTGTGTCTGAGTGTATATAGTGTATATGTGGTGTGTGTCTGAGTGTATATAGTGTATATGTGGTGTGTGTCTGAGTGTATATAGTGTATATGTGGTGTGTGTCTGAGCGTATACAGTATAAGGGATACAGACTTACATGTCACTCTGTAACAGCAGCAGTACTTAACAATAATCACAACTAACACCATGACCAAGATTCCTCCGTATGCCAGGATGCCATAACATATGTACAGCCTCCATCCTGTAGGAAGAATAAAACACGTGTCAAGTTATATGTGACATCGACAGTGTTAAACATAAAGTGCTCTGAGAATTTAAAAGTACACTCTAAAAACTGCTGGGTTAAAAAACAAACCAACTATAACCCAGCCGCTGGGTGGAATTCTGGTTGATTTGACCCAACCAGTGGGTAAAATTGACACTCTTGCTGGGTTGACACATTAGATTTTTTTTTTTTTTTTTCAAAAAAGATTCAAAATATACACAACTTTCCATAATGTAAATAGATTGTCACAGAATAAGAAAATGTGAATAACTAAATTTGGACAAAAACACTCTGTAAAACAATAAAAACAAGAGGCCCCTGTAAATCTGATTTGAATTGCAATTATTTTTTTTTTTGCATTTAATACAATGTTTAAACACTTTATATAGACGTTTTCAATACAAATCTTATAATGTCAACATGACATCAAACATTCCCCATCTTAATATTTGAACTATTTATTTGAACTATTAGCTATTTAACTATTATTATTTAATTTCCTTCAAAATGACATTAAAAACAAAAATGATACAACTTTTTAAAATATCATTGATTAAATGTGGGCTGAAAAAACTGTTGTTCTCAAACATTTAACAGATGAGGACTCGTGTCCATCAATCTGATCTACGTACAATATGCTGGAAAAAAAAACTCCCAGGTGGGAAGACGCTGCTTAACATCAAAGACAAAAAAACGTTTAAAACAAACATCAACAGCCTCCACCAAAGAGTCTGTATCAATAGCATTGATTCCAACAACGGGAAAGTTCTGTCGGGTCCCTCTTGTCTCATCCCCAAGGAACACAACATGGAACAGTGCTCCAGTCAGCTCCATATTTTGCAGATTTCATTCCCATTATGTTAACCCCCACCTGTGGATAACACGCCATCACTTAGTATATGTATAACATTTATGCCAAGCATTTTTGTTAAGGACGTACAGCTACATGTGTATTTAATGCAAAACGTTTTTTTCTCTTGTCAATGCACAAAAATACATAACGTGAACATGAATTTCTGACTAATTTACCTCACTATGTAACATGTGAGGGATAACAGGATACGGCGCTCCGTCTGGATTTAATACGAAACATATTTAAGTCATGAATTTACAACTTCTAATAAATATTTCATAAGGATAAATAAAAAGCTCTTAAACTACGACTTAACCATGACGCTTTCTCATTTCATGAATAATAAAAAACAGAAAAAACATTAACCCCACACCCCCACATCAAAGCATTTAATTTGAACAATAAAATATGCTTACTCCTACCACAACTTACTAAAAAATAAGTCAAAATTCACATTAACTTACGATAAAATACCGAGTGCTCTGAGCCTGATCCAGTCAGAAGTGAAGAATCCAGAAAGTTCATCAAAGAATAAACCAACTGCTGGGTCTAAATAACACAACCACTTTTTTTTTTTTTCATACTGGAACACAAGACTGTAATTAAACTTATCCCAATAACTTCTTCTGACAACTTTAAAATATTATAAAATATAGCGTACAGCCAACAGACACACAGCTGGTGATTTACCTAAAGTACAGGACGCGTCTCACAGCCGCGATATTATTACACCATAACCGTATTATACTAAAGATTAGTGAGATAAATCCCCTGCTTCAACCACTGCATCACAGCCAGCCGTAGTTTTCAGAAGTTCTCTCCAAGGTTCTCTCGTCTGTATTGCCCGTCTGGAGCTCAAATCTCGGACAACTTTTAATTTGTTTTAAATAGACGCTTATTTATCTTTAATAAGCGATTGACGTTTTGAGCCGCACACACTCGCTTAAATAGTTAAGTGACACAATAACAGTAATATTTCGGACACTTGAGAAACATAAAGAATAAACCAGTTGTTGGGTCAAAATGACCCAATCAGGTGTTCAGTTGTAAATGAGCCACTACATCTCGTTTGTCTCAACAGTGTGTTCAAAGTACCCGAAATAACCCAGAATTTTGACCCAGCATGAACCACCCAGCGATGTGTTTACAGAAACAACCCAGCGTTTTTTTAGACTGTATAATTCGCTGGTTAATAGTTAAACAGCGGGGAAATTTTCGTGCATTATTTTTTCACCAAGATAATGTTCAGTTAGATTTTTTCACTTTCCCTTAGAAAGATTTACTCCCTAGATTTACAATAAGATCCAAAATATTTTGGAATGAAGCTAGCAAGTCAAGCAGTACTAGCAAGTTTTATACAGTTTTTAGTTATATTTAAAATATCGATCTATCTGTCTTATTAAACGTTAATTATGTACCTTTGCTCCAGAATCAAACTGTGAAATTTCACACATGGCATTAAATAATTAAGTAACAACAAGAACAGTCAGCTGTTATTTTAAGACAGCTGTTCTGGAACCGTTCTTGTAAGAACAGTATAGTGTCAAGTGCGAAATTTGCGAAACCCATCAAGCTCCATGATGAAACTGTCTCTCATGAAGACCTTCCCAGGAAAGCGAGACCAAAACGTTTCCACTGCTGCAGAGGAGAAGCTCATTTAGAGTCGCCAGCCTCAGGAATCACCAATTAACAACCAGCACCTCAGATTAGAGCCGTTATAAGTAGCAGCTACATCTCAATATCAACTGTTCAAAGGAGATTATTGTATATTTTTTGTATAAAACGCCAGAGTAAAAATCAGGAAAGACCACAGGGTTCAGTAGATAGAAAGAAGAACTTGCCAGAATAAGGCTTGGAGACGCTCGGTGCTCCAGATGTTTGTTCTTCCAAAAAGTCTGAGGAAGTGGTGTGTGATGGTGCTGGTGATGATGATGGTGATGAGGATGATTCTCCTGATGTTGATGATGATGATGATGATGATAATAGTGCTAATGTTAGTAATAACGGTAATGGTGATGATGATGATAATGGTGATGATGATGATGATGATGTCAGGTTGAAGGCCAAAGTGTAAGAAGTGTTCTCAGCAAACACTAACGCGAGAACAGAAAAGAAAAGAATGAATAAGTCAGACATATACAGCGGGCTCGAAAGAGTTCAGAAAAAAATAAAACAAAATGTCACGTTCGTGACCAGGCCATTCATGACTTTATGTTACAGGTTATATCAGAAATGTTGAATGATTTACGATTTTTTTTTTATTATTCTAAATGTTCTACTTACTTGTACAGCTGATCGTGTTCGCTGCTGTCGCTGCTGCCGCTGCTTTCGTCGCTCTGAAACCTCAAGGCTTCTCTCCTCTCTAAAAGTGTTTCAGCCCACAAGTGAAACTCACGTTTGGGCTCACGGTTGCTGCTGTCTTGCCGTGTCTTTCTTTGGGGTTGTGTGAATTTAGCTCTGCAGTGAGCTGCTCGGAAGAAAAACCCCAAAACACACACACAGAAAAAGTTGTACCAAAAGAAGCTTTGTTTCATGAGAAGCTTTTCACAATCCTTTACTAGCCGTTTAGTCAGCAAAATACAATCGAAATATTAAGGCGTTAATAATATTCACGCAACAAACCAAGACTTCTCATATTATTTTATTATTTCATATTTATATGTGATTAATATATTAATAAAAAAAAAACAATAAAGATCAAACACATCTGGAATAAATGAGGCCGGGGCGTATCTATAACGTTATTATTGTATTGTGCGGAGTTTGTGCTTCATTAAATGAGCTTTGACACGATGTTCACGTTAAAAACAAAACCTGCACTTTTGATGCTGAATTTCATCTAATGAAAAACTATATGTTAGTGTTTGTTTTTCCATGTGTTAATTTCCTAGGCTGAATAATTTTTTTATTTTTATTTATTTTATTTTATTTATTTTAAATATCTTATTTAATTTTTCTAACTTATATATAATACATACTATTATAATTCATAATTTTATTACATTTACTAATACTTTTACATGAGTACAAAACAGTGCGTTTTTATCATAACAGTTGTTGATTTTATGAAATTTTTTATAAAAATACAAGTTACACTCAAAATATACAATTATACTTAAAATGCTTCAGCACAAATGTGAACTCTATCATTTAAATATATACGGTATATTATTATTATTATTATTATTATTATTATTATTATTATGGTTGTTATGAAAATAATAATAATAATAATAATAATAAATTTGTCTGTATTGAGTGCTCCCAGACTAGTTAAAAAACTGTTCAGTACAAATGATATGAGAAAAAATCTTAAGTGAAGGTTAAGTCTTGTAAATATTCAACACGGAAGTCTCATGGAAAATCGACCTGTTCTATGAATGCATTAATATCACAAATTAGCTTATTTTTAAATATTACACTAGAAATTGTTGAAGAGACAAAAATATTGAGACAAAAGTGAAGTTCAATATTTTAATGACATTCTCAAATTTATAAAATAATGACGATCGAGATAATAAGAATCACTATCTTGACGATATCGTGACTGCTCCTGTCTTCTTCACCATTCTCCAACAGTTTCCTTCCGGGTTTAGCTCTGGAGATGACCCAGACCACGGCACAGCATTGGCACATGGCCAGTTTTTCACTGGTTTTGCAGTTAATTAGCACAACTCAGACTAATTAGTGACATCTTTTGTTTTGTGCACAGTGCGAACTGTAATTACATGGCATCTGTTGTCTTAATACTTAATACTAGATCACCATTGTACAAGATACTTTACCCTTTTCCAAACATTCTTTATATTTCCAAGATTTACATTAAATAAATTCCAGATGTTCTGAAAGGTCTCAGGCTTTTGGAGATCGCTGAATGTGACTAGTATTTAACCTTTTATTCTGGATCAGTTTTAGATACATGATACAGCCTAAGATTGTGTTCCGGGCCCGGTCTATATGAGGATTTTAAAGCTGCG
>JAAGKR010009098.1:0-20628 GCA_011419295.1 Clarias macrocephalus | reverse complement strand
TTCATTCTCTCTGATTAGTAGTAGCGTTTTTAAACAGACCGTTACTGGACAGTTTAGAAGACAGCGAGTGGTTTATTTATTATCACCACAGAAGTGTGCGGTATGGAGGGTCGGTACAGTGTGTGAATTTCCGATTCTGTATTTGGATTTGATCAAGTGGAGTCATGTGGGATTCCGATGAGTTAGTTATTGTTTTTAATAGCAGGAAAGACGAGGAAAGCGCATTTCACACACAAAAAAAAAACAGTAACTGCTTCGGTTGTAGGATCCGACATATTAGCCACAGATTCCGTTCTTCAATTTTCTTTTTGCTAAACATCACCTGCGTTTTGTGCCGCTGCAATATTCAGACATTATGTGGACAGTTGTGAATATGCCTTGTGATTGAGCAGTGATGATCATTATACTGTCCTACTCAGTCTTCTAAACTGTCCAACAGCAGGCTGTTTACAAACCGCTACTACCAACATGGAGTATGAAGCGACAAGTCCGTCTACACTGAAATGCCTTCCGGTTACACTGAGAATTTCATATGTGTGTGTGCGTGCATCTCATAGGTGTGTGTGCGTACATTTCATAGTTGTGTGTGCACGGAGAGTTTGCGTGTGTATGTGCGCGGAGTTTGCATATATGTGCGCGCGTCTCATAGGTGTGTGTGTGCGCGCATTTCATATGTAATTGTATGAGCAGTTAGTAGTATATACAGATGTGGGACTGTTTCATATATGTGTATGCAAGTGTTTCATATGTGTGTGCTTGAGTGAAGTTTGATTTAAGCTCTGTACGGCGCCTCATACAATTAGTATTGAAACAGTACATTCACTTTGGTTTACTTGATAAAATAAATTTTAAGTATATTTTTGGAAAGGGTTAGAATATGCTATTGTAAATTGTGGACATGAAGGGACAACCATAGTCAGCAACAATACTAGGTTCTGGCAGTTAAGCAAATGTGTGCTAAGAAAACATTCCACAATCCATTATACCACCTCCACCAGTCTAGACTGATGACATCAGAAAAGGTGTGTCCATGATGCTGGTGCCAAATTGTCAGAAGAAATTATCTGTGAAGATCTGGAGGTTGAGTTATATTAACTAGACTTCTTTTTTGTCAATAGATACATTTGGCTACTTATCCAAGTAGCTTCTTCAGTCAATCATTAGTTAATGTGAACATAAATATAAACCTTTAATGGTTTGGAGAATGTTTTCTTGACACAAGTAATCAGTGATTGTGAATGATCGGACAAAAAAAATGGCAAGCTGAGAGTTATGGGAGCAAATGTGTTCATTTATTTTATACATTCTCGTACATTTGAACAGCATTAATGTAATTAAAGATCACTAAGTAATCAAGTAACTAAGTCCATCAGTAATAAAAGAATCATGGTGTTGTTTATTTCCTGCAGAACAGATGAACTTTACAGAGGGTGGTACGATGCAAGAACAGGGACAAGATGATTGGCACATCACTCTGATTTGCTTTCAGCATCGGACTGACAGTAATATGAACATATTGGCACGTTTCCATGACCTTCTTCATTTGCGACTGTCATTCCTTTTCCCACGCTGTCATGTGGGACAACTGCCTATTTAGGATCCAGGAACATGCCACTCCTTTCTCTCCCAATGCTTCATTTTTGGAGTCAAAAAGCAGAAGCGGAGCAGCACGCTTTTGGAGATCTATGACCCCTGCTGCTCCAACTTTCCTAGAGAGATGAGCAGGATGTTTGATTGCTATTGTCACGGCAGAGAGGCGGGAAGCAAACTGTTAAAGCTTTGTTAAGGTTCTCGTTCAGCCTATGTCTATATAGAGTTTCAGAAGCTGGTGCTTTTGAGTGGGTGGAAGAATAAAGGCTTGTCCGATGTGTTCTTTGAAAGAACTTCCAACATTGCCCCAGGAAATCATGGACGACACCACCAAGGAGAACTCAAATGTCTCCTCCGACATGATAAAGCAAGCAGGAGAAACCAATGCAGCTCTACAGAACCCGCATTTCGCCTGAAGAGCCTGCATTTACTGTGGAAATTCGGATCATCTACGTAATGACTGTCCAGTAAATTAAGGGCCCTTCTAGTATGGATGGTAGCACTAGAGGGCAAGACACTAGAACGGCCAATGTTGGCTACTTCCCGTATATCTCATTCATCAACGACAATCTCATCTGGTCCAAGCACTACCAGACGTGACCACTAATTGACTCGGGCTCTGACAAGAACTTGATCAACATTGCCTCAGCCAAAGCTCTTGGCCTTACAGCCTGTGGAACCCTCTCTCAAGGTCCAAGCTTTCAACTGGAGCCCGCTCCCATCTATTACACATTACACACCTTACCCATGACGCTGTTCCCAGTAATGGTCCACCTAATTGCTTCTTCGTTCCCCTCGCCCTTCGCTCCCATGTTGTGGGCTCAGCTTTGATCTCTCATGTCACCCTGAGTCCACATGAATCTTGTTTTTGGTTCAGCAACATTTTTGCTGGCCAACAACAATGGAGGACAGCTCCAGCTTTGTTGCAGCATGTGATATTTGCTTAAGATACAAACATGTCAACAAACTCCCAGCCGGTCTCCTTAGATACTTACCGGTTCCCCATTGCCTCTATCATTTACCCACATTGGAGAGATACATTTCTGTATCATGATGGACACTTCGTTTCACTCCCCTAACTCCATGTTTTACAGTTGCATGGCCCCAGTGATATCGCATCCACAATTGACCTCCTGATTTTAAAAAGTGTTTTATAGGCTCACTGGAGCTACCCCTTTGTTTGTCTCTCGGGACAGCACTTCCTGAAGCAAGTTCCTGCCCTGGATTGAGAACACCCACAACTCCCAATCCTCATCAATAACCTGTCTCCTTTCCAATATTCTTTGAGTTACCAACCACCCTTGTTCCTGATGCTGGAGATGGAGATAGAAGTTTCATCCACTTAACACTTCATTCGCTGCTGCAAATTCAAGCCAGTAAGACTCTGCAATAATCTGTCAAGGCATATAAAAAACAGGCATATCATAGGAGTCATGCTCGCTGCAAGGGACACCCCTCTGAAAACCCCCTCTTGCGAAATCTTTCCTCAATACATTTGGATGTTTACCATTACCAAGATCATCAACTCTTGTTCCATCATGCTCTTGCTTCCTTTCACCATGAGGCAGATCAACCACACCTTCTACGTCTCACAGTTGCGTAGTCTTGCCTCAGGCACTGCGCCATGGTTTGGCTTCCTTACAATGCCAACTGGATACACGGTCCTGGAAATCTGCATTCACTCTCTCAACCATGCCTCCTCCATGTAAAAGGCACTCTCCTTCATATCTTGACTCTCAATGCCCTGCAGCTGGATTCCTCATGGCAAGCCCAGCCCCTGACACATATCTAACACACCTTAATTATGTTCTGTTGTTCTGTCTGAACAGTGGTGTGTGTTGTTTGAACACATGAGACCGGGGTCTGTTGCTGTCTGCTGAGATTTAAAGAAAAATTCACAGCATGTGCAATTTTATGATCTTGTTTGAATTAAAAGCAAATGAAGAACAATATCATGGCATATTATATAACCCGCAAGTGTATTTATTATTTTTTTCATAGTTTTATAAGCAGAATAAAGTCAAGCGTATAGAATAATGAAATGTATGGTATATGCTGCACTCTTGTAATATAACTCTGTAACTTTGATATTAAGCTGTAATTCGCTTTGTTCCCTCAGCTGAGCAGGCTTTGGTGCTGCTCAATTCTGATGCCCTTTTGAGTAAGCTCATCATGTGGTCATCCACTTAAAAGTACAACATGGAGAAGATCATTCTTAAGAACCTAGAGTAGTGCATCAACAGTCTGGCCCTGTACAACACCTTCTCCACCTTTGACACCATCTGGTCATGCAAGGGCTGAGCTCTTTGCAATATGGATCTGAATAACTTCCTAAATCTAAAGTGTTTCATTAGGTCTCTTTTACATGAGTTCTTTATGTTGATGGATCTTTATCCACCCATAAGGTTGTCTGTAATGAAAATAGGTCCAAAGGGTTCGAATATGTGCATTTTAAAAAGCAGAGGCTGCCGAGGCGGGAATGAAGAGGCTGAATGGCATGCTATTTAATGACCAGCAAGTGTAAACCTGTGGATATCACTCCAATTTATAACTAGATCTAATTAATGTTTGTAGAACTCTTTATATGGTTGATGGAGAGGTTCAGTTTGGTTATATGAGGGTATTTTAGTTAACATGAAATTATATATATGATATAATTGACTTCCACATGTTAATATAGTAAAAAATCTTAAACGTGCTAAAGGCAATTGTTGTAATCATTAATAAAATGTTACTGTACGATATTAGTCGTATTCACACTTACAGCTATTAATCCCCAAAAGCATTGCATTACCTAATAACCTGTGTCCACAGTTTTCCCCATAATTAGCAACAATGGCAGTTTATGAGCTGAGGAGTCTCTTCACTGTCTTCTACAGGTGACCAGGTTGAATAGCTCCTTTAGAATTTAAGTTTAGGTTTAGGGTTTGTGCACTTCTTGTCTCCGGAGGAAGCCACCAGGGCTATTAGAGAGATGCAGGGAAGGATACTGATCAGTAACTCTGATTCAGCATAAAGAGGACAGACAGGCCTGCCCCACCTCCTGGCAGTGTCATGCGTTCTGCTCCTCAGGTACAAACTAAAATCATCATGAAGCCTTTAGACTCTGTATCATCAGTATACAACTACATAACCAATATTCTTCTCTTAAGTTAGTCCAGTAAGCTAAAACTAGCACAAAAGACTATTGCTAGTTCAATAGTGTGACTAGCTCAATGACTGCATTTTACAGGCTCACAACTCAGCTGCTAATATCACTAGCATCCAGGAGCACAAACCTCAACCAAGTCCACACACGCAGAATGTCCTGTAGCAGTGTGAGAGAGGGTGCTTCTGAGCTGCCAGTGATTTCACCCCCGGAGGGCACTGTGTGCCCGATATGTTTTGTTTTGTTTGTAGACTCAGTTTCCCAGAATGCACCTCGGTCAGATGATGAGAGTGCTCATCTGAACCGAGGTAGCTCATTAAATCTGTTATAAATAGCTGTTTGTTCTGGGAAACTGGGTTGAGCATTAGATATGTCAAGTGGGCATGTATTTTAGCTTGTATTTGGTTTCTTTTGGTTTAAGTATGTAACCTCTGTTGAAAGAAATGCTCTCGTTTAGTTATGTTTATGTTCATTGTGCTTTTGTGTTATGGAGCTGGTTTTGTTAGGTTGTCTCTTGTCTTATGTAACTACGGTTCTGTGTGTTGCCAGTGTTTGTTTGCCTCTTGTTTTGTTCCTAGTATGTCTAGTTTCTTGTATGTTTAGCCACATGAGTGCTTAGCCGCTAGTAGGCTTTAGCCGCTAGTAGGATTAGCTGCTAGTAGGCTTAGCCTCCAGTAGGTTTAGCCTCTAGTAGGATTGGCCGTTAGTGGCTCTAGTCTCTAGTAGATTTAGCCGCTAGTTTGCATTAGCCTCATGTGCGCTTAGCCTTTTGTGTGTTCGTCACTAACGAAGGTTCAGTCACTAACCAGCTTATTTACTTACCCTTATAGTTACTAACCTGGTTAGGTCATCTTCCATTTCCACAATAAACAGATTGGATACTAACCCTATTAACGACTAACCCGCTCTCCCTGTCTCTAGTCTCTCCCTGTCTCTAGTCTTGTCTTGAGTCTCGTCCTGTCTCTAGTCTCGTCTCTGGTCTTGTCTCGTCTCTGTTTTAGTTCCAGCTCCCTGTATATTTTGTGTAAAGCTCTTAGCCTGTGTGTTGCTTAAAGAGCCAGTGTTAAGCTCTATGCTTTTGGTTATAGTTTGAGTTCTTGGCTTGAAGTTCTTTGTTTATTTACTTCATTATTCATGTTTTGTTTTATTTTATTATTAAAAGACTCTTTACGTTTACCAAACCCTCTGCGCTTATGCCTACCCTTTTTGCCCACTGCAACAATAGCTAGAACTACCTGCAATACCACCAGTTCATGACAGATAATGTCTATTTGTATACGAGATGGTATGAGATTCGCACAGAGCTAGTTGTTTTTCGATACATCCTCGCTCAAGGTAAAAAAACAAATGAGCATGCACTTGGTCGAGCTGCGGACCAGCCTCGCCTTTTTCAGTTGTGGAGATGATAGGCTCCTTTGCTGTGAAGACTTGTCTAGTGCACAAGTTGCTGAATAGTATTGATATTTTCAGGTGTAGAGCTTGTTAAAGGTTTTCCTGATCTCTCGTCATTGTCCAGTGACGTTCTTCTGCTCTTTTATGTACACATGCCATTCAAAATACATGGATCGACTCATTGCAGCATCTTGCCCAATCATGTCAGAAGTCTTTGTGGCAGATTTTCCCAGTTTTACACAGCATTTCACTTCTGCTCTTTGCTTTAACCTGCTGTCTACAAGATCAGGAGACCACCTATGTACTTAGGACAATATCATCAGTGTTTCCTGTGGCTATGTATGCAGCCTTGTTATGCTATCTGTTGGCATGTAACAAAACTAGTCTCAAAATGTTTTAATACCACCTCATATCAGTATTGCTTATCTTACACTGTGTATGCTTCAAAGTCACCACATCCTTCTCAACTCATGAGTTTGTAGCTTGCTACCTTAGCTTTTAGAAGCCTATGACTGAACCTACAACCCAATTGGCTACAACCCAACCCAAACTGCTACTGTAGTGTAAAAAACTGTGTCAGAACAGATCAGCCATCATGGGTCTAGGTGGTGGTCAGGCTAGACTGGCTGATGGTGTGGTTGCCGTGGGCATGTTGGGCAGGCATAAATGCAGAGGAGTGGTTGAAACAAAGAGTCCTTTATTTACAAAAGAAATACAAACTCAAACAAAGACAACCAAACAAAGGAACCGAAACAACAAACCCAAACTAAAACTAGGGCTCAGGAAAAAACACAACAGCAGCTGAACACAGGGGACTGAGCGCTAACACAGGGGACTGAGCATGAGGAAACATAGGGAAACATGGAGATGGAGCTAACTAAAGACACATAGGGGAATTAGAGATGAGACAGGGCTAGACTGGAGACACAGGGCTAGACTGGAGACAGGAGCAGGGGCACAGAGACAGGACTAGAGACCAGATGGGTTAGTGGTTAGTGAGGTTAGTAGCTACATGGAATATGGAGACGCTGGATGCTGACCTAACCGGGTTAGTAGCTAGTGGAGTAAGTGGCTAACCGGGTTAGTACTGACCTAATAAGGAAACAGAACACAAGAAGGAGAGGCACACATGAGGCTATTCCAAGCTTGTGGTTAACCTACTAGCGACCAGAACCACTAGCAGTCAATCCCACTAGAGGCTAGCCTACTGGAGGCTAACCCTACTAGGGGGTAACCCTACTAGCAGCCTAGGCCTACTAGCGGCTAACCCTGCTAACGGCTAAGCACTCATGTGGCTACACAAATCTAAACAGAAAAAGAACTACACAAGAAGGCGGACAGTGGGGAGACTCAGAACAGTACTTACACGAGAGGAGACACAGCCTAACTACACACTGAACAGAACAGCTCCATGAATCCATTGGAACAAGGAACATACAGAAAATATTAGAGCCCTCTTGAAAACAGGTTAAACAATATAACTAAAATATAAAACTCAAAAGAAAGAAAAACCAAACAAAAAGGAATGCCCGCATGACAGTATAAGGATATATACAAACATACACCAACAAACAATGCTCGACCCAGTTTCCCAGAACAAACTGCTATTTATAGAAACTTTAATGAGCCACCTCGGTTCAGGTGAGCCCTCATCACCTGACCGAGGTGCCTTCTGGGAAACTGAGTTGGCCAACAAACCTACAAAAGACAGACAAGAACAGTGACCTCTAGAGGAGGTTCCTAACATCAGCATTCCCTTAAACAATTAGCATTACCCTGCTACTTAGATACCTGACTGTGTGTGTGCTAGAAACCTAATTTACTTCTAAGCTACAATAAAAACGTAATAAAATAAAGTTATTTAAAATACAGTGAAACCTCGGATTGTGAGTCTTGCGGTGTTCCGCAAGACGAGCAAAGATTTTTAATAAATTTTGACTTGGAAACCGAGCGGAAGTCTTGGTTTACGCGTACCAAGTATCATGTATCACGCATGTGCTTCTTGTTTTGATGCCGAGCATCATGTGATCACAACTGAGCCAATGGTTTTTCTTTTTCTTGCGCTGCGGAATTGTGGGTAATCGTCTACTTGCTGGATCTTAGTGCACGTCTCTGGTATAATCAATATCAGTGCACTGTTTACTATAACACTGTGATCACGCGTGTGCACGTAAAACATGTTTTATTTTGTGTTTGTATGTGTGTGTGTACTGCGCACATGTACTGTTTATTATAACATGCGTGCGTGTGCGCGTGTAAAGCTAAAGAAAGTCTCATTAGAGGATAAAGATCAATTTTCTCTTTCTGTGTGTGTGTGTGTGTGTGTGTGTGTCAGCGTGCAGGTAGAGTGCCATTTTAGTAGCAGTTTAATAGCAACCTCAAGCCAACATGGAAACATTTAAGTAGTTTTTTAAACCCATCTATGTAGTACAATGGACGGAGGTTGAGAAACAGGCTGTGACTGTATTTGATTAACATTCTATGGATAACATTGTCACATTACATTTTTTGTTTGTGGGTTTCCAAAACATGCCAGAAGTGATTGAGTCTGCAGTGACACATCTGCAGGCCAGTCCGATGAAAGATATGGGGAAAATAACAAGACTATAGTTACAGATGCAGTTCCAGCTGTAATTAAACTTGTACCACTTTTCGTTCCAACTGCAAGTTCAGCAACAGATACTGTATACCTGTTCTACCTGCAGCTCCAACTGCAATTAGCACTGTAAGAATAATATCTTATGTTTCCTGTACTGCTGTACTGAGTCAGAAGTCTCTTAATATGTACATGTTGGAGTCAGCTGATATAGATGAACAGACCAAGATGCTGCATGAGGCTCACACTCACATACTGTAGGCATAATTACAGCGTAAATACATTTCTACCCTGGGGAAGTGTTTCTCTAAATACAACAGTGTAGATTCCTACAGGCTTTTAATTCCTTTTTCAGTATATTCAGCTTGAGACGCTTTGTGTTACAAGATTGTACGACAGGAAGGGTGTACTTTATCAGAAATCGTTGTTCTATGGATAAGAAACCAAACTGAACACAAAGCATCAGCGCTTCCTCTTGGCTTTCACTCCATCACATGTGTCTAAAGTAAAGATAGTACAATTGTTTGAAGTCTTTCGGCTGCTCCCATCTAGAGGTTGCCACGGCAAACCAACCAATCTACACAGAGGCACGGGTTTATGACAGATGACCTTCCTGACACAACCCTTTCATTTTATCCATGCTTCAGTAGATGGAGTTTGAAACCGGGCCATCCTCATGGCAGAAAACTACCACTTGTGCCATCAGTGGTCCAAAGTAAAGATAATATCATAATATCATAAAGTAAAGATGATATCATAAACAATGATTTTAAAAAATGTTGTGCAATTGCCAAAATATGTAAAAGAAACAGAAAAAAATTCTGCAATTCCATCAACCCATTAACAATAACAAAAATGAGGAAAAAGAAGAAGATGAACTGAAAATCAACCATAAACTGCACCCTAATCCTTAAAATCTTTTAATTAGACTTAATATTTTTTAATTACAAAATATATGTATTCAGTAAGATCAATTCAACCCTAATAAAAACACATATAATTAATTGGAAAAAATAATAATTGTGCTTATTAAATAATTACAATAATTAAATAATTACAATAATTAAATAATTACAATATTTAAAGTACTCCTCTGATTACAGCTTTGCACATTATTGGCCAGCAATAAGCCAACATGTACTTAATATGCACATGCACACCAAAACACACAAGCAAAGCTATAGAGTAGGGCGTAGCTCATTGGTTAAGGCATTGGACTACAGTTTGGAAAGTCCCAGGTTCAAATCCAATGACCACTCAGTTGTCCCTGTTGGGTTCTTGAGCAAGGCCCTTAACTGCTTACATGTACAGTATAATGAGATAAAAATGTAAGTTGCTCTGCATGAGGGCTTCTGCCAAATGCCTAAATAAATCGAACATATTAAAAGTTTTAATTTAAAAACATATTGCACTGACTAAAGTTAACACAGTTAACAAGTGGGACATGATAAAATCACCTTCACCAAGGAAAATGGTATAAAACTGTATAATATTATAATTATACTGTGTCTAAATATTTGGTAATTCATAATAAAATCTCAGAATGCCATTATTTTGCAATATGTTAATGATAATGAGGGCACCTATTAACCCAGCTAAGGATGGACAGATCGACAGATGCTTATAATTCTGATGATTCAGTTTTGAGAACTGGTCCCCTATATTTTTTGGTCCACAAAAGCACACATAACAGGCACTGTCTTTAAGTAGTGTTGGGGGGGAGGGGGGGGGGGAATGCCGGAAAGCTCAGCCCCGCGGCATAGCGTTCTTTGTAATCTGCTGCATCTTTTGGTAATCAACATTGCATTCTGTCATTTATGGAAAGGCAGGATGCCAGTGCAGTTAATGTGTAGTAAATTAAAGTGGAGTTTAAACACAAACAAAAACAAACATAATGTTTCGTACATTAATTAATAAATGCAGGAACTGCATGATGAGGAACTCGGGATTATGCTAACACTAATGCTAAGAACATGAAAAACAAATGGTAAACAAAACCAATACCCAGAAGATCCAACCAAAAAGATCAGAACTGACTAGCAAACGCAACATTAAAGGAAACTGTACAGGTCAAACAGATAAGAACGGAACAGTAAACAGAGCAAGCAAACCAAACAGGTCAGACAGACCAGACTCAAGAAACAGCCCTGACTTCTGTTGGCTTCTGTCATGATGCTTTTATTTTCCCTGTGGTTTTTGTGTTTTTGACGTTCACTTAAAAATTGTACACTGCACCCCAACCATGTTGTAATTTTATGCATCTGCACCCTGTTCAGTTTAATTAGCCTGTCTGTATATAGCATGTGTTTGAGTTGGGGCTTTGTTTTGCGTTTGCTTTGTTTGATTTTCTGTTCAGTTCTGGTTTTAGCATTAGCCATATTCATAGGATGTGCAGGTTTGTACCTCATGTTTTTCTTTAAGTATGTTTAAACTCAAGTTTAATAAGCCATGTCTGCACATGCTCTGCCTTTCCTCCATATGTGACACAGATAAAAAACCATTTGGTCTGAATTAGGCAATTTAATGAAGTTAAACATCTTTACACAAGTCAACTACCTGCCAAGAAGGAAAACTGTGAAAGTTCTGTAAAGATCAGGCTGTCATGTCTGTCATGTCTTACATATGGGTGGAATAGAAATAACGGAAAGAATGATATGATATCAAAATGCACTGTTAGATAGAGGATGTTCAGGCTCAACCGTCTTTGAAAATTAGTACAGGGTAAGCATAAAGAACTTCCTTATTAGGAACAATCACATCTTAAAACTATTCTAGATAGAAACATTACATCCAGGGCATAATGTATAATTACATATAGTTATAAAAAAAATTCATATAATTATAAATATATATATATATATACTGTAAAAGACAAAAGTCTTTCCCATCCCTCATTTCTCCATGTTTTGCTTCCAAAGAACCTGATTTCTTGTATTTGTATGTAGCCTTTCAAATGATTTGAAACATATGAACATAAATATACAAACGATGTGCCTTCTGCAGAGTATTAAACCCACAAATTTTAAATTAAGTTTTTTTAGATTTTGGATTAGGATTAGATTTTTATTATAAAAAAAATATTAATATATATGCAACATCATGATGTTCAACAGAAACGTTCTCTTTGCTATCACTACCAGACATGTGGCCACACATTTTAAATTACTAGGTTGAGTCAAAAATCATCGCCACTCCGGGTATATTAACATCTGTTGGTCGCACAATCTTTCCCTTCCAGGCCACTGTCTCCCACTGCTGTGCCTATAGCCTTGTGTAGCTATTTAACTGTAAAACGTACCTGCCTCTTAGTAGCATTGCAGGCAGGTAGAAATTAGTCACAATTAAGGTAAATGAATAAAAGAAATGTGCTTCCAAAGCAAATACTTTAAGCAGATTAAAATGGAAGACAAATGAAAGTCAAGTACATCCATCTATTGTTTTTTTTGCTACATGGTGTTCCACTGTTTGGTTCCATGACACTTTGTTTGACCATGTTCTGATGATTTTCAAATAATACATTCCCAGTTCTCTTTCTAAATCTTATTTGGCTTAGGCAAAGTTTAATATCTTTGGGTGTCAGCTGCCTATGACATTTAAATAATTGCCCACCCTTCATTTCTCCATGTTTTGCTTCCAAAGAACATGATTTCTTGTATTTTTATGTAGCCTTCCAAATGAGCACACTGAGCAAACTTCTCCTTAACATTATTGAAGCAGTGTGACAGGAATAAAAGACAGCCAACTCTCCTGACATTTCACAATTTAAAATTGGCTCTGAAGTCCTTGGGGTTAAGTGCAGTTAATTCTTCAAGCATAGCGACCCCAGAGCAAGCTGTTAACAATTTAAACAAATTCGTAGGGACATGAAAACAACTCTACAGCGCATTTTGACACACGCAATACAAGCAATATGGATGTGTTATCGACATAATAACGTTTCAATAGCCAGCTATTAGGGAATTTAACAATGTTCTACTGAGCCCTAAATAACTAATAATGAAACTGTACCATCATCGACATAAAGTGAAATTAAAAGGACACTACTGACCATTACAAACTATTACAGAGCTATATATATACAGTATATACCGTACATATACTGTATATATATATATATATATACATACATATGCTACTCATGTTCTGTAACACCTTCATAACAGCTTTAATCTGAGGTGCCTTTAATTGGTGATTTTTGAGGCTGTTAACTCTACATTCATTTCTTATCTGCAACAGAGGTAAGTTTTGGTCTTGCTTTTCTGGGATGGTCTTTGTGAGAGCCAGTTCCATCATGGTGCTTGATTGCTTTTGCAAATGCACTTAACAATACTGTTCTTGCAAGAACTATTTGAGAAAGGCTAACCTCTTTGTCTTAAAATAACAACTGACTGCCGTTGTTGTTGTTACATAATTACCTAATTACATATGTGCAATTGTTCAATATTGTTCTAGAATGTAGAAAATAAATCACTAAACAAAAGCAAAGAAATTTGCAAGTGATCCCAAATGTTTGAGCGTTAGTGTATCCAGAAGAGGAAAAGCTGCAAAGGGTGTGCCAACATCAAATTAAACACTATATAATATACACTGTAAACATTATTTTGGTGGGTGGTAAATACTACCCTTGAAAATACCTAATTATTTAGAGTAATAACTGCAACCTATAAAAACACTGTAACATATACCCCAAAACATTGGCTCTGTTGTCAGCACAAACTATTTGGGGCACACAATTGTTGGGTGAGCCGGACTGTGGAAGTGAAATGAACTTCATTTGTCAAGCTTCTGGACTGAAGGTAAGATATCTTTGTAACATGATGTCTATAAACCATATCATGAAAGCAAATGGTGACTTATTTGATCTTATCTATCATCAAATTTGTGGTTGTTGTTATATATATATATATAATATACTTCCAACACATATACATATTGTTAAGCTATGTAGCGTTATCTTATGGACTCAGGTACAGAGACACAGACAACAGGTTGCCGGGGTGAACACTTCAGTGATTTATTAATATTCTTTTGATTATCCACTCCTGCCTAAGCAGACATGCATACTTAGATGGGGGCGGTCGGGTGCGCGGTGTGGTGCGTCAGGGACGCGTGGCTCGGGGCGAGTCGTCCTCAGAGGAGGTGCACTGGCAGCAGCAAGACCGCTGAGACGAGCCGAGGGAGCCGCTGGAAGAGCAGGGAGGAGAGGCGGAGGTGACTGCTGCGCTGCGGAAGGAAGTCCGCCGGGGCGAGGATTCTCCAGTACTCTCGGAATCTGTACACAAGGAAGAGCAGAACATAAAGTCAGACTCTCGCAACAACCCACTCACCGTGCTGGTTTTCCGGTCTCTTTTTATATTCCCCCGTACTCCTCCAGCCGGTGAGTGGAAATAGGACGCCGGCTGTGTCTGATTACCTGGCCCCGGTATGTATGTCTTGGTATGCTGAAGTATCAAGAATTCCTTTCACCGTAGGAAAGAGGCTGAACTCCTGAAACACAACCCCATACCAGTTCCAACACCAGTGCATTTTGATGTGGAAGAACTTGACTGACCTCAACCCAATAGAACACCTTTGAGGTTAATCAACAGAGTGGAGACTGTGAGCCAGGCCTTCTCATCCAACATCAGTGTCTGACCTCACAAATGCACTTCTGGAAGAATAGTCAAAACATCCCATAATATATATTTCAATATTTTTGTCCCTACAGCTAGTCCAGTGTGATTGGTCTAAGCACTGGTCCAGTGTCTGGGTGTGAAAAATGCAGGGTGAGCTGGCCAAACAAGGAAACCAGAAATGTCCCTTGTGTAAATAGTTAATTATGACAATAACAGTACATACAGACTTGGAGTACAGTTGGGCGTTTCTTGATGTTTGTATAACAAACAAGGAAAAGAATTACGCTGTCAATCATTTTGTGGTACTTTAGTGACACTAAACATAATGGGATGCAATGTAAAAAGAAATAAGTTTTATATACCCAAGTAAAAAAAAAGTATGCTAAGTATAATAATAATAATAATAATAATAATAATAATAATTTTTATTTATATAGCGCCTTTCCAGAGCTCAAGGACACTTTACAATGAATAGAAAAAGGGGGACAAACTGACATTGAAGTAAGTAAAAAAAAAAAAAAGACTAGGAGACAGACATATAAATCGAGCTGTAACATTCAGAAAACAAGTATGTTTTGAGTAGAGATTTAAATGCTGAGATGTTATTAACAGAACGGAGAGAGTGTGGTAGAGAATTCCAGAACTCAGGTGCAATAACACTAAATGATCTGCCCCCCATTGAAGATAGGCGGTACCGAGGGACAACAAGAAGGCCAGAGTCGGAAGAATATAGTGAGCGAGATGGGATGTAGGGGACGAGCAAATTGACGAGATAAGAGGGAGCCAAGCCATTTAAAGATTTAAAAACAAGGAGAAGAACTTTGAATTTAATACGGTAGTTAACTAGAAGCCAGTGGAGATCAAACAAGATTGGGGTTATATGAGCAGAGCGTTTAGTATGAGTGAGTATTCTAGCCGTAGAATTTTTAATATATTGTAACCTAGAGGTGGAGCTTTAGTGACAGATTTAATGTGAGACTGAAAGGAGAGTGTGGAGTCGAAGATTACTCCTAAATTTTTGACAGACGTTGATGTTTTGATGTGAGAGCCAGCAATCTCGCAGGTGAAATTAGTGGAGATATTGCTGGTGAGTGTTGGGGTGCCAATGAAAATGATCTCAGTTTTATCCATGTTAAGTTTCAAAAAGTTTAAGCTAAGCCAAGCTCTAATGTCCTTTACACATGCAGAGATTTTGTCAATTTGGACAGATGGAGCAGGTGTACAGATGGAATAAAGTTGAATGTCGTCGGCATAAAAGTGATAATTAAGACCATGACGTTGAAGGATCAGACCGAGTGGGATTATGTAAATTGTAAATAATAGGGGGCCAAGAACAGATCCCTGGGGAACACCTCGCTTCAGGGGGACAGTGGGTGATCGAAAATCCTTAACAGAAATGTAAAACTGTCGTTCTGAAAGATAGGAAGAAAACCAAGAAAGAGCAGTACCAGAAATGCCCAGAGAAGAGAGACAAGAAATAAGTAAATCATGGGAGATAGTATCGAAGGCAGAGCTGAGGTCCAGTAGCAATAGTATAGACAAGGATCCAGAATCACCAGTAAGCAGTAGATCATTCACTACCTTTACAAGTGTAGTTTCAGTACTATGGAGGGGGCGAAAACCTGACTGAAAAGAGTCGAAGAGATTATTATCAAGTAGAAAGGACTGGAGTTGGGTAGCAACAGTACTTTCCAGTAATTTAGATATGAATGGTAAGTTAGAAATGGGACGATAGTTAGATAGAACTGAGGGGTCGATGTTGGGTTTCTTAAGCACAGGTGTAACTGCAGCAGTTTTTAGTGGCAACGGAAATGAAGCAGAGGTAAGAGATGCTTTGATGAAATGAGAAATAGGTGCAGAAATAGCAGAGTGGCAGAGTTTCAGGAGAGAAGTAGGAGCAGGATCAAGGTGACAGGAGGAAGAGTTGGATTTCAGGATTAGCTTAGAAACAGAGTCTGGGGTCATCAGAGAAAAACAAGATAGAGACTGAGATGATAGATTTGTTGGATGGCTGAGCTCTGTATTAGTAGGGAAACATTGGTGGACGGCATTAGTCTTCTCAAGCAAATAATCCAGAAAAGAGCAGCAAAACTCATTGGATACTATAGTATCTTGAGGTGTGCGGTTTGTAAGTTTATTTATTGAATTAAATAATGCTTTAGGCCTGTTGCTCGATTTATTAATTGTGGCAGAGACAAAGTTAGAGCGAGCTGAGAAGAGAGCAGATTTATAACGTTTGAGATGATCAAGAAAAGCCAAGTAATGAACAGTAAGACCAGTTTTCCTGTAAAGACGTTCAAGCCGCCTGCCAGTGGCCTTAAGAACATGGAGCTCAGGGGTATACCAGGGAGAAGAGTGAGTGGCGGGAACGTTTCTGGTCTTGATAGGAGCATACTGCTGTAGGATATCAGAAATTGTAGAGTGGTAATTAGATAGTATCATAGATGGAGAAGAAATATCAAAGACATCAGAGAGATTTGAAGAGACAATAGAAGCACAAAATGATACAGTATCAATAGCTTTCACATTACGGTATGAAATAACAGTCTTAGGGCATTTGGAATGAAGAGGCAGATTGAGGCTGAAGTCAAGAAGTTTATGGTCAGAAATACCGGTGATAGAGGCAGAAATAGAAGTGATACTATATAATAGAAGTACTTGCTCCAGACTAATGACTAGTATAGTTAAAGTCTGCTATTTTGGAACAACTCCTTTTGTACTAAGTGTATTTAAGTTGTAATTAAAGTATACAAAAGCACAATTTTAAGTGTATTTAGTATACTTTTGTGTGCTAAAGTGGAACAACTTTAAGTATACTTAGTACACTTAAAGTATATGGATGTATGTGTACTAACATACATATCTGACAGTAATTAATGTAATTAAATACAGTATATATTTAATGTATTATAATTACATTACAGCAATTTTTACTGTGTTCCAAATACTTATTATGCTTAAATACATAAGCATAAATAAGAACATACAAATAAGTACATTCAAATTGTACATTCAAACTGAGACAACCGTATATTAAAATTTGTATTTTAATGTATACTTTCTTTACATTGTTACATTTAATATATACCAAAAATAAATTGAAAAATAAAGTTTAAATAAGTGTGCTTAGGACATGACACTGACCTTTCACTTAAAGTATTTTTTCCTATAATATATTTTTGGAAAGTGTACTATAATACAATTATGTTTAAGTATGCTTAAAGTTTAATTCCAAAATTTGGTAAAAGTATGATGTTAGTATACTTTTTATATATTAACTGATGGTAGAACTTTTTGTTAGTACTGTATATTTGCAATGTACTATCGAAGATTTCAATATATTTGTGATACACTAAAGTATATATATTTTTTACTGAGGTATGATAAATAACCATACAAAATGATGCCGAAATATTTTAAATTTTTAAGAACAGTTTTATCAACAAAATGTAAGCTTAATTACATCAACTTGTTTAAATCTTTGTATTAAGGTATTCACTGAAATAATACAACAGATATTGTTACATATCAAGATTTTAGTTATAAACAAAAATAAATATACTGAATAACAAACAGCAAAATAATAGTGAACATACTGTACATACACCACAAACATAAGGAACAAAACAACCCCTTACCTCCCTTCCCACCCTAGGGACTAAAAGTCATGCCACACTAATGGTGAGGTTAACACCACATGGTTACTCAGCCTGCATTTTCAGGATAAAGCATCAAATTTGTCCAATTTCTTTACCATGAGGAATCTATTTTTTTTCTTCAAAATGTAGCTTAATCAATTCTTTTTTGTCGTTTTCCAAAACCTTAGGATAAGTTTCTTTGCCACAATAAGTCCATAGGACAACAGTTGTTTTTGAGATTCTTGGAGTGATTAATTTAGAACAAAGAACATGCTGTAACTATGTAAGGGAGTGGCTAAATCTATCTGACATTTGTCACAGAATGGGGAGATATCTGGAAAAAGTCTGAGTAATTTAGTTTTAGTATAGTGGGGTCGATGGATAATCTTGAATAAGGTGACGCCTAGAATTGACAGAGCATGTATGAATATTCTCTAGTGCATCAGTCCATAGTTCAAAACATATTTCCTCCCCTAATTCTTGTTCCCATTGCAATCTTAAACTTTCTGTAGAAGGTAAATTCTTTGATAACACTGAGTTGTATAATACTGATATCAGATGATTGACCCCACCTCCAAGCCCCAAAAGATCACCCTACCTAGCAGGATTAGCCTCACTAAAGCAGGGTATATACTTTCTCACATAGTCCCTGATTTGCAAATCTGGGTTCTCATCATTTAATTGGTAAAAGGAAAGACAGTGTCTTAATATAAAATTTTGATTTGATCTGCTGCCAAATATGAACTGTACTATGAATTATACAGTTGTAGTTATATACTGCCTTGTCTATCTTTATAGGAGACAGTATGACTGCACCAATATCATAAGGGCTACATGCCACTCGTTCCAATTGGATCCAAGTTGAGTGTTCTACCGCATGATCTAGCCATATTATAATAGTGCGAAGAGCACAAGCATAGTAGTAAAGGGCAAAATCCACTTACAGCTTTAGGTTTTCAAAGGTGTGCTTTACTTATTCTATGGGCTTTGTAATCCCATACAAATGGTATAATAATGGAATCTAGTTGTTTGAAAAACGTCTTTGGTAAAAATATTGGGACGTTTTGAAAAAGATGTAGAATTTGGTGGAGAAAGATAATTTTAATAATATTGACCCTTCCTACTAAAGAACTGGGCAGGGATCTCCAGAACTGAATATTATCTTGCAATTTACTGTAGCCACCAAAGGGGGAAAATTGGCTTTAAATAATGACTGAAAATCTTTTGTGACCTCGATTTGCAAGTATTTAAGTTTATCTTGTGTTATTTTTAAATTCAATTCAATTCAATTCAATTTTATTTCTATAGCGCTTTTAACAATGGTCATT
This sequence comes from Clarias macrocephalus, assembly GCA_011419295.1. Taxonomy (NCBI): domain Eukaryota; kingdom Metazoa; phylum Chordata; class Actinopteri; order Siluriformes; family Clariidae; genus Clarias; species Clarias macrocephalus. The sequence goes on along the minus strand of JAAGKR010009098.1, from coordinate 1,321 downwards.
GTCTCAAAGCAGCTTCACAGAAATTAAAAGAAAATGAAAAGAAGACTTATGGAAATGTATATATGTGTAAGAAAAATGTGTCTAGATAATGGGATTGTCCCTGATGAGCAAGTCAAGGGTGACGGCGACAGTGGCAAGGAAAAACTCCCTGAGATGGCAATAGGAAGAAACCTTGAGAGGAACCAGACTCAACAGGGAACCCATCCTCATCTGGGTGATAACAGATAACAGAAATTGTATAAAATCATGTGTGTTATGCAGATGAAAGTTCGATATAACAGAAGTTATTTAAATTAACACAAAGTCCAGTTCAGTTCAGGGATGAGTCAGCAGATGGGGGTCTGGATCACTGGGAGCTCGGGAGCAGCATGTGTAGTTCCAAACCAACATGAAGAGGAATCCAGCTGGAGCAGGTCCTTCTCTGTCTACTGAAGCTGGCACAATCTCCAGATGCCTCGGGATGGGTGGAAAAATAAAGAGCAGGTGAAAAGAATTAGCGTGGTTGCCATTCAGGATAGATGTACTGGAGTATGAGGTAAAGAAATAAATTATGTGTATGCCAGATTAAAGAGATGCGACTTGAGTCTACTTTTAAATTGGGAAACTGTGTCTGAGCCCCGAACACTGTCAGGAAGGCTATTCCAAAGCTTTGGAGCTAAATATGAAAATGCCCTACCTCCTTTTGTGGATTTTGATATTCTGGGAACTACCAGTAGTCCGGAGTTTTCTGATCTTAAGGAACGTGGTGGATTGCACCGTATCAGAAGACCGGTTAGGTATGTGGGAGCTAAACCGTTTAGAGCGTTGTACGTAAGTAATGCTATTTCGTAATTAATTCTAAACTGAACAGGTAGCCAGTGCAGGGATGATAATATTGGGGTTATATGATCATATTTTCTAGATCTAGGGAGAACCCTGGCGGCTGCATTTTGGACTAACTGTAGCTTGTTAATTGAGGATGCAGGACAGCCACCCAGTAATGCATTACAGTAGTCCAGTCTGGAGGTCATGAATGCATGAACCAGCTTTTCTGCATCAGATACAGATAAAATGTTCCTAAGCTTGGCAATATTTCTAAGGTGGAAAAAGGATGTTTTTGTGATGTTGGCGATATGATTTTCAAAGGATAAGTTACTGTCTAATATTACACCCAGGTCTTTCACTGTCGAGCTGGTGGTAACAGTACATCCTTCTAAACGCAGGCGGAATTGTGAGAGCTGTTGTGTACTGGTTTTTGGGCCAATAAGTAATATCTCTGTCTTATCTGAATTTAGTAAAAGAAAATTATCGGTCATCCAATCTTTTATATCTTGTATACACT
>JAAGKR010009097.1:0-28079 GCA_011419295.1 Clarias macrocephalus | reverse complement strand
ACCCATACCACACAGAACTGCACAAAACATGAAACTAGCTAAAATAATTTGCTCAGAAAAAAGAAAAGGTTCATTAATTACCAAGTTCATTGACATTATAGGAACGGACAATGACAGACTGTTTTAAACCAACCCGAACGCTGGTTTCCTGAGCTCCAAAATAAAGTTAAATTTCTGCAATATTTCTGTACAAACCTAAGTGAGTGTATTTGACAGCGATCACATCTACAGGGTCAGCCAAAAAATATATACACTTCAGGAGAAGAAAAACATGTCTACATATTTTAATACTAAATATATTTATTATTAGTAGCATTATTAGTATTTATTATTTACTACTAAATATTATTAATATTATATATATATATATATATATATATATATATATATATATATATATATATAACATTTCTATAACAAACAAACATTTCTATTATATACATATACAGTATAGAAATGTTTGTTCGCGCCGCTAGCTACAATCCTATATATATATATATATATATATATATATATATATATATATATATATATATTTATTTATTTAACAAACATTTCTATAACAAACAAACATTTCTATTATATACATATACAGTATAGAAATGTTTGTATATATATATATAGCATATATATATATGAGACCATCAGTCGGTGTTCGGTGATCATAAGCAATCTCAATGAATGTAATAGTAGGCAGAGTCATTATCACATTCAATGTCATACTGTGAGCACATTGGAGCAGCATGAGGAGCAGCAGCAAGTTGACCACAGAATCCATTTGCATGTAATAGTAGAATGCAGCTGTGAGGATCTGCATGCAGATTGAACCAAGGATACACCTCATGTACACGGAGCATTAGGTACCCTCTAGTATATATATATATATAAAGAGACGTTCAGCCGGTGACAATGCCTTAAACTTGCAGGACAGTGGCTCATGACATCATGAGTGACATCATATTCAGTGACATCATTGCCCAGGGCTTTTTAGAGATCTCAGCGTGCTCAAAATGCACACAGATTGTTCAGTGCACTTGGGCACCATTGTCCTTTTGGAGGTCTTAACATGCTCAAAAAAGCACACATTGTAGCTTGCAACCCTATTTATATTCCTTTGATTATGTGTTTGCAGGTGTTTGCACATTTAAATTAGTTCCATCACAGGCATGTCTCAGGCACATTTCTCACTGAATATAATGGTAGGCAACTTCATCATCAGCTTTTATGTCATATTCTGAAAGCCGTGAAAACGCTTACATCAGGCCATATGACACGCAGAAGTAAGGTCAAACTTGGAGCAGCTACAGAACTGCACATATGACACGCAGAAGTAAGGTCTAAACATTGGAGCAGCTTGAGAACCATTCACAGGTAATGGTAGCATGCAGGCGCCAGGATCTGCATGCAGGTACCCTATAGTACACAATATAAGTAAAAGCTTACCATGCAGTGTGGCAATGGAAATTTGTGATTATTTAGTCACTAGACTATTAGTAGGGTTAGACTCAGCCAAATGATGTTGGGTGAAAAGATCTGGGGTGCAGGTCAACCAGAATTGAACAAGCATTTTCTGGGTCATACTGAAGGGTTTGGTGGTGTTGAGGTCATTCACAGTCCATTCAGGTAGTAATAAGTGTTTAGATTTTCCCAGAGGAGAGGGGTAAGTGTAACATAAAAAAATACAATAGAGCCATTTACAGTTTAAATTTGAATATGAAAACAGAAATAAATATATTAATTACTGAACAGATTCATACAGATTCATATATTTCTACTGTATGCAAATGGGAAAATAGAGTATAGACATACAATACATAGTTTCATAACAAATAGAATATTCTTTTTAAGAGACTTTTATTAAGGTTATTTATTGCATGGATAATAATACATTACAAGTCCTCTGAATATTGTGAGTCATGTAAAAACTACAATATATTGTAACCACTAGATTGTCATGACTGAGATTGCATATTATTACTGTATATTCTACAAAACAGATTACTATATTCTCCAAAAAATATTGTTGTGACAATCAAATACGATATTTTGTAGTTGTGCAACTGACCTCACAATATTCTGGGAAAAATAAAAAGCAAGCAAAAAATTTGCCAAGACGGACAGAAATTATCAGTGATCATTTGATTGTTAGGATTTTTGTTTTATTTGTTTTATTCTTATTCTTAATTGTAGTTGATTTTAATGAGCCAGAGCTAGATCTTCCATGTTTTTCTCATACAGTAGTCTTTTGAGTGCATCATGTCCAACTCCTGGATAAATATCAAACATTCTTAGAAATTTCCTCAGAAGTCACACTTGGCACAGAACAGAAAGGGTCATGAGGTGAGGCCGTGGAACTCTCTGATTTTATTCTTTGTCGTAATCCAGAGGTTTCCACTGCTGCATCTATGGCCTATATATCGACATACAAGATATATTACACTTTTATATTAACTCTTGTATTTAACTGATACATCATCAACTGAGACCAATTTACCTGATTCTCAGCCAGAGCTTCTTTAGCCATGAAGCGCTCCCTCTTGATCTTTATCTCTACCTCCTCTGGTACATCAGGAACCATCCAATCAATCATGCGACCAATTAGAAATACCACATGCTGAAACAAAATTTAAGAGAGAACATGAAAACTATGTTCAAAACATGAGCGGCATAAAGACCCCTGTCCAAGATTTAAAAATATACACGGTTAAGCTGTTTTGGGGTTAAGAGTGGAGTATGCGTTTTGTTCGTCAACAGGTAAACAGTTGCTTCATAGACCTTTAAACATCAAAGTCTCATTGAGGTAAGATGCTCAGGTTCTAAGAAGTTCTAAACAAGTTAACGACTTAAAATGAAGCAGAAATATGTATGATTTAAAATCCAAATTGCATGCGGTTAGATACAGTTAATAGTTCATAAATACATGTTGACCGCACCTCAAATATAATGACAAAACCTAGTTGAATAGCCAGCAGATTATAGTACTCAGACGTGTGACTTCCCTTTTCATCCCTGAATCCCCGATACCTAGGGACAAACACTGCAATTTCAGAAACTTAATTGCACAAGACATTTTACTCATGTGAATTTCATTGTACTTGGCAGTAGATAAGTTTACGGAGTTTTAGAAGTTCATGCAACTCCTACCAAATGTTGTAAAATCAACATTCTCCAAATGCCTATTTTACTGGAAGAGTCTTTACCTGCACTGCATAGCACTCTGGGTGAAGTTGTTGGGTGCAACAGAGAGGGTGAAATTGATGTAGCCTTTCAGAGTGCCCTCTGTGGTGTAGCGATAGTACAGACGTGGCAGGAAATCAGATGTGAAAGCAATCAGGAAAGCCTAGCAAAGGAACAGGAAATTAATTACAGCCAAAAAACTAAACAAAACACATTATCTCCCATTAGCCGCTTCACTGATTATGTTTACACTAAAATCTTTTTCTTAAAAAAAAAACACTTTCATCAAATCTTCTAAAGCTGTTTTAATGTTGAGCCAAACAAAAATAACCAAATGGAGCAAAGCTGAGTTATCAAGATATATCATAAAGCAGGAATGCTCACATTGCTAATCACAGCCAGATAGGTGATGATCTCTAGGATTGCAAACCATATCCCGATGTCCTGTGCCCGCTGAGCCACAGGCCTGCGATACTCACACACGAATTTCTGTGCATCAAGACGTAACTCCACCCAATTATTCACCAGGGCAAAGAATGGGGCCAAGGGACATGCTGCTACAAAGATGGTAATGAAACCAAACTGCAGGACTGTAAAGAGACGTTATTGTGGGTATTATTCATCACGATGAATACATGTGGATTTTTTTTCAATCTCAAACCCAAATGTCTTCACTGGATAGCAAAGAACACACACAGGACATGGTTCAAGTTTCAAGTTCAAGTTTCTCAGCAAATTTAAATCTAAAGTAACAGAATGATGTACTTACATTAATAACTTATTTAAATACATTATTGGTTAATTCCTTAACTGGGTGAATAACCTAATTCGATAACTTTTTAGACAAAAATATGAAATCTATTAACTTTACCTGTTATAATATAGGATATATACGCTTTGACATAATAGTGCTTTGACATATGGTACAATCACATTTCTGTAAGAAATTTTGCTCGCAATCCAAGGTTTAACTGTACATTATATAATAAAATTGTGAAGTTGGCGTGTTTGTAAACTGAAGATATTTACGAAAAGAAATTTGGGGGGGGGGGGGGCAAGATGAGTATTAGAACACATCAAGGTGGTTTGGGATTTTTTTCTGTCTGTCTGTCTGTTTGTTTGAGCAGGCATCACATAAAAACTACTGAATAAGTTTTAATTGGTTTGTCACAGGTGTATTTGGCTGAGCTTGAGGTAACATATATTTGTTTCATCGCAATCGGCCCACAGAAAGAGAAGAGATGCTACTTTGAATTTAGCATAGGCGGGACGATGGTTGATGTTTTACAGGTAGGCCATAGGCATCATCATCATCAACTTTTATGTAATACTATGAGGTAATAATATATCTGCCAAAACATTGGAGCGGCATGAGGAGCAGCAGCAGACTCCGTTCGTGGGTGATTTATTTATTTTTAATGCGGGTGAGTTATTATTATTATTATTATTATTATTATTATTATTATTATTATTAATTGTTGATATTCCTATAACAGCATGTTCCAGTCATTATTTCGATGCTCTCTTTTAATCATTAAGTAATAATTAGGTGATTAAATTATACTTATTCCTATGTTGAAGACTAGATGAAATTAGGAAGCAGTCTTTATTCCCATTTTGCACTACATCTACAGTAAAAGCATGCCCAGTGTGCACATAACATCGGAATAGAACAATTTTTTTTTTAATTAAGAAGTATGGCAATATAATTGTGTGGAATGAGGAAATTCAGCAACTTACCCATCTCCAGATACTCATCAAACAGGCCTTCGCACACTAACAAGCTATAATCTGTTTCCCAGGGTGCCACACTGTCTTCATCGTTTGCTCCCTTCTCTTTATGAGCTGGATGAAGTTTACGCTTTTGCCACCATGCCCTGAACTTACTGCAGAGGTCAAGTGAGGAGACTTTTTAAAAGAATTTTTAAGGGAAAATTCAAAAAAATTCCACTTGTTTGTCATAAAGAAATTCAAACTTACGGAAGAACAAATTCTTGAACATTGTTGATGAGTTGTTTGCCTACCATAATGATCAGCAGCTCTTGAGCAAGCTCAATAAGACATCCCGAAGCACCACACTGGAAGAAATGAGATAACCAGATGGAATTCCTGAGACTGGACACATTATTAAAGTAACATATTTCTGTGTAACACTTTTCATGAATTTCCCAAAATTCAGGGGGAAAAAAACAACAATTAACAACTTAAAATTAAAGAATCAACTTTCGTGTTTCAACGTCAATATAATGTATAAACATAAACGCATAGTACACTCACATCTTCATTTCGAATTCCAAAAAGTGTGTAATAGTTTCCAGGATATCCTACGAACCTTAAAAAAAAAAACAGCACGTTTAATATTTATGTTTGTTTTTTTACACAAAGTGAACAGTGTTTGCTGTACAGTATACTCACCTGCCCTTAAAAAATGCAATGTACACAGGAGAAGAGTAAAAGTTGACAAACTGGAAGATGAACACTTTGAGAATAAAAGCATCTTCATATTTGGTCTGCGTACGGTGCATTTCTGTTCGTGGTAAAGTAATAAATCATGAGCTCTGTAATAGCACAACAACCATGAAGGAAACTTCAGCACATGCTTGCTCACCCCATCGGGTCAGGATATGGGCGAGACGTGTGTAGACCTTAGACAGCAACATAATCACCACCAAGTTTAGCACTGAGCCTGTGATACTTGCTATCCTCCCAGCCTGTGGTATTGACAAAAAGAACAGCACTGATATTTACTGAAAGTACAGTAAGAGCATTTCCACACTTACAAACTGACAAGAACTTACTGGAAAGACCAGGTCATCACATCAATAGTCCCCCCCCCCCCCCCCCTTATGGGACAAGTATAGTCCAGGACTCAAATTGTGAGAGCATATTGTAGTTCTGGGAGCATGAGGAAAAATATTCCCATATGCATTGGCCACCAATACTATTCTGACAATGATAATGATTGTGTTCAAAAGTAAAGCAGTGCTAATGCTGCATAATAGCCGAAATATACTTACAGAAAATATGAAAAAAGCATTCGCAGACTTGTAGATAATGATGCTCAGTATGGTCCGGTAGAGAATGATTGCCATCAAGAACATTAGAACTACCACAAGCTGCAGATATTAAGCTTAGTATTAAAATACAAATGGGACATTCTTTAACATATGGACAAAAGGAGGAAGTTTGTTTCTCTGGCATGGTTATTTTACCATTAGAATGATGACCATGTTGCCAGTCACCGTGCGCCGGAACCGGCTAATCTCTGGGAAATGTGGCTCCTCGGCTCCCGTTACAGGATTACGGACTGTCATCGGTGCCATGGCAGTGAACTCTGGCCTTGGCCTTTCCTAAAATGAAAATCGATGATAAGAAGATTATTATTAGCTATAAGAGCTGCAGCATGTTTAATTAATAAATGATAAGCACGAGTCCTGGGAAGAAACATGTGTGATACAGTATATTTTATAAAGAGCTGCTTGCCGTATTAAAATGGTTGAACTGGTTAAATTTAAAGGCATAGTATGTGATTTTGAAAGATGTCTCTAGTCCAGTAAAATCGTATAATTTTAAAGATTCCTTATAAAAAAAATAATGTATCTACAATGTTGTTTTGCAATGTATCTGGTTGGTTTGTAAATTTCGAACCTACATTTACATTTGAATTTTTTTCTGGATTCAACATTACTGAACTATTACCATATTCCATATTTCTTATAATAATAAGTAATATGGTAGAGGTTCCATACAGTATATATTTTTGGACAAAAGTAGTGGTGGGCTGGAGGCAGAGAAAGGTGCGTTATTATTTATTTTAATTATAGAACCCAAAAAAGTTACTTACTGCTTCTTTAATCAGTGAATGACTTGAAAATTGAATGAATCACATGTGGCATGTTACCAGATAAAGAAGGTCTTTTTATATTTTTTCCTTACCTCTGCCTCCTCAAACTCGGAACAGTCCCACTTATGGGCCAAGATAGAGCAGGTACGCTTCCAGTACTCCAGGAAGGTGACCGCCCAGAGGGACATGAAGATACTGAAGAACACTGTTCCCCCATTGTCAAATAATAATCCTGTCTGGGACAAAATAAAACAATATTTTACTGCATACAGCAGACTAACATACAACAGCACCTTTCAGGCAGACTCATTAAACTTACTTTATAAATGTAACAGATGCTGGAGAGGTTCCAGTAGCTGCAGATATTACAGATTGGGCACATGACAATACTATCACCACTTTTGCAGATCTCCTGTCTAAGGGAAACATGTATTAGTCGTGACAGGAATACTCTGCTAATACTCTTGACCAAGGTAAATGATATAAATATCGCTCACGCTGGGACATCAGTGACCATAAGCCAGATTCCAAACAAAGACATGAGGAAGCCTACAACCGCAGCAGGAAGTAACCACCCTGTATAAAATCCTACAGAGAGAGAGAGAGAGAGAGAGAATGAATATTTAAAGATATAGCATGTGTCAGAAGACAGATCAGGGCAAAGCATTATTTACCTTTAGATAAGAAGCACACCTATCATATATTTGCAACTAATCTATTTCTTAATGGAGCAAATCACAGGTACTTAGATACAGTACCTATACACTGACATGTTTTTATATTGAGGTAATATACATTTCTACATCTTCATACTACATACCTAACCAGGCAAAGTAAAGCGCGACCTTCTCTCCGAAATATTCCCGGATGTGGTCTAGAGGCTGATACTTATTCCAGCAGCCCCAACGTGCCCAATACTGATATAAGATCTGCCTCATGCTCAGAGAGCCAGGGTTAAGTCCTTTGGGTACCTGAAAACACCCCTGAAAACAACAGCAACAGAATGAGTAGAATGGTCAGTATGCAATGCCACAAGGAACAATATCAAGATTACATATTACATTGCCAAGGGAAAGTTTTCAGACTTTCAAAAGTTTCCACAGTTCATACTTATTTTAAAATGGATTCAAATCCTTTTTCTCATTCTACTCACAATAGTCCACAATGACAAATTAAAAACAGGCGTACAGTACAGACCAAAAGTTTGGACACACCTTCTCATTCAAAGAGGTTGAATTTGTATTATGGCAAGAAAAAAGCAGCTAAGTAAAGAAAAACGAGTGGCCATCATTACTTTAAGAAATGAAGGTCAGTCAGTCCGAAAACTTTGAAAGTGTCCCCAAGTGCAGTCACCAAAACCATCAAGCACTACAGAGAAACTGGCTCACATGCGGACCGCCCCAGGAAAGGAAGACCAAGAGTCACCTCTGCTGCGGAGGATAAGTTCATCCGAGTCACCAGCCTCAGAAATTGCAGGTTAACAGAAGCTCAGATCAGAGAGCAGGTCAATGCCACACAGAGTTCTAGCAGCAGACACGTCTCTAGAACAACTGTTAAGAGGAGACTGTGTGAATCAGGCCTTCATGGTAGAATATCTGCTAGGAAACCACTGCTGAGGACAGGCAACAAGCAGAAGAGACTTGTTTGGGCTAAAGAACACAATAAAGAAAACTCTTTGAATGAGAAGGTGTGTCCAAACTTTTGGTCTGTACTTTATTTATTTATTTATTTGTTAATTAATAATAATAATAAAAAGAGACTGAAATATCCCATTTACATATGTATGCAGATGCTTTTTTTAATTTTTAAACTTGACTAGACTCCACCCATGCTTATAACCAAATTCACTGGACATAATCAGGAAACAATCACACCTGTCTAGATTTACTATGGTGTCACAGTAGATGGTGTATGCCAGAGTAAAAACCAAAACCATAAGGTGGAAAGAATTATCTGTAGACCTGTGAGACAGGATTGTGCCAAAACCCCGATCTGGGGAAGGATACTAGAACATTGCTGCATTGCACAGATGCTGAGTGAAAACCTTCTCCAGAGTGCTCAGGATCTAAGGACTGTTTACATTTTACCAAGACAATGATCTGAAGCATAGTCCCAGGTAAACACGGGAGTGGCTTCAGAAGAACTCTGGGTCTTGGAGTGGCCCAGTCAGAGTCTAGACCTCAACCTGATAGAGCATCTCTGGAGAGACTTAAAAATAGCTGTGCGCCGATGCTACACATCCAACCTGGTTGACTTTGATTAATCAAGAAGGCCAAGAAGAATGCATAAAATGCAACGTTTTATAGTATCATTCACAAGCAGACTTGAGACTGTCAATGCTGCCAAACGTGCTTTAAACAAATACTAAGTGATGGGTCTGATGAGGGAAAATGAGTGTGAAACAACTAAGTGTGGCAAACTTGAAAGGAAACTTGAAAATAAAAGAAGATCAATATATTTTATATTATTGCTCTAAATACAAATTCTGTCATAGTGTAAGACTCAGTATATAGTTTTAATTGTGCTGCTGGACTTGTGCAGATGGACTCACCTCGTGTAATGGATATGCAGCAGTGAAAACTTTCTCACTGACCAGCCTGGCTATCCCAACCTCTCCCCTCTTTAATGCTCCAAACTGGGTCCTAGCTAATATCTCATACATCTGTGGGACATAAGAAGAGGATCTTATTACTATATGTCACAGTTAGAAGTATTGATTATTTACTCTGAATGAAGGACATTACCATTACCATAATTAGGAATAAAACAATATATGGTGTGCTTGTAGAGATATTAATCAACAATGGGATGATATGAAATGTTTCATAACTCTGATTTAACAGCAATTTTAAAACAATTTGATATGTGTTTTTTTTAATGATCATTATTTGATGAAAGACAGAGTACATTTAAGCATTTTAAACTACCATCTACCAGAAAAACTACAGTTACTTTTTTGTAACTGTTTTGAGAAACTACGGTACAAAACAGTCCTGTTCTTTGAATGACAGTGTTGCTGTATAGAAAACAATCAACACCTCATGACCAATCCATTTCAAAAGATTGTCAAAGCACTGTGGTTCACTGTAAACCCGAATAACTTGGCAAAACTAAAAAAAAAAATAAAAAAATGAGGTAACCAGTTACATCAAATTTTTTTAAGTAATGATGTTTTTTATTTTATTTATTTATTTTTTTTTAGCTGTTGCAAATCAAATACATTTTTGTTGGTCTTTCAGTAATGGGTCGCCACAACAGACAATCCGGTCCGGACACAAGCTCGGCACAGGTTTTAGACCAGATGCCCTTCCTGATGCAACCCTCCCATTTTATCTGGGCTTGGGAACAGGCACCTCATCCAGCTGTTGGGAATTGAACCAGGGCCTTTTTCATGGCAGGCGAAACAACTACCACTGAGCCACCAGTGCCCTATTGCCCTGATGACGTCAGACACAAAAACACTAGTCTGAAAGACTTTAAGTTACTTAAGTACTTACAATTACTTAAAATATCAAATTTTTACTTGAAATACGTCATTTCTACAAGCTCATAAATACTAAAAAGTTCGAAATACTCATCAAGGTCTATTAATTTGAGCAAATTGTAATTATTTAAGTTAACAGTAATCAATATGTTTAATGACATTGAACATTAGGCTTTACAGTGTAGAATAAATACATATTAAATGTACTTTATACAAATATAGGGTATAAAGTATATGATATATACTTGTATACATATTGTATATTTAGTATGTACTGTGTATACATGAATATACAGTGTACTAAATATACAGTGCAAAGGTTTTGAGATCTCATACACAATAATGTTAAATTGCTATAGATATAAACATGGTTTCATTTTTATTTAAATATATTTTTAATTGCACCAAACAATCTGGACAACTAAAATAAGGGGTTAAACAATGATTCATTTTCATACATTATTAATACATGTACATTGTTCTTTTAACTGTTTAAAGGTTTAAAGTTCCAGTTACTTTACATTTCATTTACATTTAACAGTGCAAGGACAGTTGTTATGATGTGACATTTACAATAAATGAATAAATCTGTCCTATTTGGAGCACTGTGAAATAATTAAGCTCAGGATGTACAGATCTATAACACACCATGCTTTAACACCTGAATATTGTCCAAAGTTATGAAAACAGGGTAATGGCTAAATCAGCAACCTTATCTGGCTATTGTTTCAATGCGTTCAAGCAATCAGCATTCACGCTTACAATTTGATGTCTCTGTGTCCTCTTAAAGAAAGTGTCCTTGTTTTCATGGCCAAGAAATCTGCAAGCAAAACGTGAACATGATAAATGTACAGTCTTGTGTGTGTGTGTGTGTGTGTGTGTGTGTGTGTGTGTGTGTGTGTGTGTGTGTGTGTGTGTGTGTGTGTGTGTGTGTGTGTTTGACTTTAAGGAGGTGGTACAGGAAGCAAACTCTGTGTAAACACTACTGCATATGAACAATATTATATTTATTCTTTCCTGCTTCCTACAGCACGCATACCAAACATAATCAGCTGACTTTGTATTAGAGTTAAAAAGAAAAGCCTCAAGCATTTGACCAACATGGAAGATGAGTAACGGGGCAGGGGTGGTACTGTACCTCTCCAGCTTGTTCGAGCGGAACTGGCAGGTGTAGTAGTCTGTTGGAGGGTTTGGTACTTCCTGAGCCAAAATATTCTGGGAGTGTAACTTTCTGAGGACTCTTTCTGACCAGTTGGAATCTTGGGATGTCTCAACCTGTAAGAGCAGTTCCACCAGACAAAAATAACACTTATACTGTAGACACATTTCATGAATATAAACTATATAGCCAAAAGTATGTTGAACGTGGAATATCACACCTATATGTGGTTCTTCCCCGAATTATAGCCACAATGTTTGGAGCACATTACAGTAAGGTTTGGTAATATTGATGCAGAAGAGCTTGAGTGGCCTGCACAGAACCCTGATATCAAAACAACTGAACAGCTTCATCAGACAAGTGTCTGACCTCTCTAATGTCTCCAACCGTGTGACAAAATCTACTGGAAAGCCCTGAAGAATTAATGCCTAAAAGTTTGGAATACAATGTTCTGCAAGCACATGTGGGTGTGGTGGACATCTGTAAACATTCTTTTGGCCATACAGTATATTTTGCATGTCTTATGACCTGATACACAGTAACGTTTCTGTAAATTGTATTCCCGTTGAGATGCCGTATTCCCATTTACCTGTAATGGAACCCGGAGGCTGATCTCCTCTGCGTAATAACATAGCACATTCCAAGGGGCACTCAAGAGCACGTATGTTGTCTTTGTCTTGCCCTGCACAACCTCTTTCTGACAACAGATAACAAAACATAAAAATATAGACGGGTGTTCAAGTCAAACTGAGACGTCTGATTGTCTGAAATAACACAGGGTGCTAAGTGGCGAGATTGGTATTTATGAATCAATACTGACCATCTCCTGATGCAACCCAGCAGTTTGCAGCCTGGACAGGAACTCCGTCCTCCATTTGCTGTTGATATCATTAGTGTTTTCGGATGATTTGTTTTCTGGTTCAATAGCCTTCGCTTGATTCACGGGCTCCTCCCACACCAGCACAAAATCTGTTAATATCACTCTGTTAATATTAATCATTCATTTTCCAAGCCTATACCAGGGTGCATAGGGCACATGGTGGCGTTTAATCTGGATGGGGCTTTCACCCAATGCAGGTCACAGGGGCACAAATATTTACCCAATCACACACTACAGACAATTTGGAAACACCAATCAGTCTACAACACACGCAATTCAATTGTGAAGAGAAACTGAAGTACATAAAGTAAATCCATCAAGCACTGAACAGGGCGCAAAATTTGAGCCCCTACTCCAGGAGGTGTGAGGCAACAATGCTAAGCACTGAACGACTGCTTATCTAAGAAAAACTGAATTATGGTACAGTAGATTCAAATGTACAATTAAACAAAGCAAATACAAAAACCATAAATAGATATTCATCAAATTAGATTTATATTTAGTGACTAGAGTATTTTCTCTGTGACTTGGTGGGTAGCACTGTCACCTTGCACCTCCAGGGTGTCGGGGTTAGATTCCTGCCATATTTCCTCCAGGTACTCCGGTTTCCTCCCACAGTCCAAAGACATGCAGATTAGATTAATTGGAGTTCCCAAATTGTCCCATAATGTGTGAGTGTATGTATTGTATGTGTGTGTCCTTCAATGGATTGGCAACCCATCCAGGGTGTACCCCACCTCATGCCCTAACTCTATTGGGATAGGTAACCCTGGATACAGGATAAAATGGTACAGAGGATGAGATAAATTAGTATTTCTCTGGTAAGTCCTGATTATTACTAGAATCAAAAAGCTACTAAAAAAGTTCAGTCAGGAGATACATGACTAATGTAATATGCAATATAAAAATGAAACAATGCACTGAATCTTCTTATACTGTATGTTCACTCCATCCTCCAGTAACATTGGTGTTTTATTTTTGCATTCACGTACATACATGCACTCTTATATAATAATAAAAATAATAAGAAATATAAAAAAAAAAACATCAAATGCAGACTTACCAATGCATGTGACTCCATCACTAAACACATTCCTGTCCTTTTGCGGTGCCTGTGGGGAATCCATATGTCATACAGTATGTGACATATTAGATATACAGTAGTTCAATCTAAAATAAAGTTGTACTACCACGTTTAACTAAGCTATAACAAATACAAAGCAAGGGTACATATGACGATCTTTCAGTCATGAATATGAATATGCAAAGCAACAGGTGGGATTAACAATTTGTAAGCTGACTTTGTATAAACCCACATGCAAACTAATCACTTACTATATAGAGCTCATACTCTCGCAAAGTAGGAGAAATAAAGCAACAATCATTTTTTAAATTATTATTATTATTATTATTATTATTATTATTTTCAATGTTTCTCAAACACATAAAACTTACTCCGCCCATTCCCATGCTTCCGTAGTTATGGTCAGTGAGCACAGACAGGCTGATCAGTGTGGTGCTGTCTTCCACTTCACCCTTCTGCTTCATCGCAACCCCCCAGCATTAGCCAGCCTCCTCACTTCTTTTTTTTTTTTTTTTTTTTTTTTTACTAATCTCTCTCTGGAAAAGCATGTCAAAATGGCCTAGCATGTTAGAAAGAAGCCTTTAATCACATATTTATAAATTTAGTAATTTATCCATCACATAATAACCACAGACAGCTTGTAGGATTTAAAAACATTAACAAATGTTTGCTTTATTAGCAGTTAGTATTGAGTCAACAGCATTGATAAAGTGAACCTAATTAGCAATGATATCCGGCAAAACAATGCACATAGATCCCTAAAGGAAACAATGAGCTCACAATTCCCTATACAGAGGAGGAAACACCATGACAAAACACAGGCCACGTGGCCAAGTCCAAAGATGTGAGACACTTGCTGTCTCTCTGTCTCCTGGGTCTGTGTACACACACTGAACCATCTCTGACTCACCATCAGTGCCAGTGTGGCGGCACTGATGAAAATATTTATCGTAACACCAAATGCAAATGTAGCAGAGATATATTAATAAAATAAACGAGCTCTGAGCACGGGAGGGAACGTATCTTATGTAATACTGAGAAGCCAGAGATTTTAATGTTGTTGATTTTCTAATAGGCCTACAGTATCCCAGACTAAACTTATCCTAACATTTATAATCTCGTCTCAAGTAAATCGTACTGTATATCCTGAAGTCGTCAAAAAAACACAAGTTTCGCTTTTCGGTTTACTCATCATATGTAATAACAGTAAATGTCGATGCAGTAACAATGCACAGTTTCGTATAGAGTATAAACGACAACGATCATTGCAAATATAGTATCTAAACGCTGCTCAACTGTTTCAGTTCCTAGTAGGATACCACCGGAAGGTTTTCCTCTGTGTCGTATCTCAATTAACAACTAACAATGGTGCTTTCCCTGTATTGCATAATACGCTGTTGTGTTATGTGCCACTGTGGTGTGACTACATCAGTGTCATTTGTCTGTGGGATTCCAGTCATGCAGAGACCTGGATCACTTCAGAATCCTCTTCACAGATGTAAGCAAATCACATCAGATGCATTGTCATCAAACGCACACTGCTAATGTAAATCAGTTTGTAATCTGATAGCTTCCATTGCAATAGTCCTTATTTGCATGACAGCCAAATATTTCTCCTCCACATTTACATTCTCACTGAGGTTTCTCTTGCTCCTTACGTACCTGTTGCTGCCTGAACTTTCCCGTCTTCTGTTCCTCACCTTAGGATCTTTCTTGCACAACTGTATGGTTAATATGGAATGGTCTACAGTTCCAGAGAATGGTTGCACAGGATGTGGCACTCACTATAACCCTTCCCCTCAAGAAAGATAAGGTAGAAGGCAGGGCAAAAGAATGATGAGAGATGTAGGGGGAGTGTTTTATCCTGTTTGCTGTTAAGGAGGAGGCTTTAGCACTTATACACACACATGCACACACACACACCTATACACATTCAGATCACTACGAGTTGATATTCCACTTTAGCTCATGCATAATCTGGTCTTTGCTGAAGTATTTTTCAAAGGAATGATCAGGCATGTTTATGTTGGCTCAGAGCAGCAGTCTAATTATAGTCAATTGAAAGAAATTTACTTCCAGCTCACAACACATCTCCATTCAGGAGCAATCAATATTTCGCGGAGTTATAATATACTGTATGGGAACATTGAAAACAGTATCCTATTGGTCTGGAAAACAGGCATTCATTTAAGATCACCTTTCCTGGTAGCATGACTTACCAGGCCTGTTATAAAAGTGGCTTTGTTGGTTTGTGGTTTGGTCCTTTGAATGCGGTTGCAAATGGGCTAAAATTGAGGGTTTATTGGAATGCCCAGGTAAACATATATGGGATAATGTTTCAGCGTTTTGCTACAACTTTTCCATGTTGCTTCCTTACAAAAAATCCCATATATATTTATGTTATATTTGCATTTTGTAATTTGATTTTGCAGACAGCATGGTGGCATAGCGGTTAGCACTGTGTCCTTGCACCTCGAAGGTTGGATTCCCACTTTGGGTCTGTGTGTGTGGAGCTGGCATGCTCTCCAAGTACTTGGTGAGTTTTCTCCAGGTACTCCGGTTTCCTCCATCAATTCAAATACATACAGGTTAGGCTAACTGGTGTTCACAATTTGCCTGAAGTGTGTGTGTGTGTGTGTGTGTGTGTGTGTGTGTGTGTGTGTGTGTGTGTGTGTGTGTGCGCAATGATTTGGCACTCTGTCCAAGGTGTACTGTAAAACACTCGTGCACAAAATCTCCTGGGATAGGCTCCAGGCCCCTGCTACCCTGTGAAGCAGACCACTAAACGGCAGACTGCTTTGCATTTCTGATAAACAAGAATAATTAATATTCCAATAACCTAGCACTTTCTTCCTCGAGGTGGCCCTGGCTATGCACATCACTTAATAGAGCGTATCAACAGAATAGTTTACTGTGTATTGACGACGGAGTGTGTGGAAGCAACAGGAAGGACAGAGCATGACAGAGCATGGCTTACTCCAAAAAAAAAAAAGGAACGTAAACTATGTAAACTGATCCTTTAAACATGAATGGACAAATCAATATACAGTATGTTAAATTCTTCCTACGGGAACGGATTTAAAACCAGTTTGTCTCATATGTGCTGAAACCATGGTGATAATAAAAAGCAGTAACGTGAAGTTTCACTATAAATAAAAAAGCAGCTGTTCAAATACCCAAATACCCGAAAAGAGTCCAGTGTGACAGAACAGTCCTTTCATATTCATTTACAGCCCAGCAGTGTGCAAATGAAGATTCACTAAAGATTGATTAAAGATATACAAAAATATATGCAGTCATATACACGGTCATCAAAGTCCAAATTGTCCACATGTTTAATGAAAACTGACAAATATTATTAAAATGCTATGCAAATTAAAATTGCTTTTTTTTTTAATAAACTTAAAATAACTGCATATATAGAGATCTAAATCCTAACACAAACATAAAATTTGGACCTCGGATCATCGAAAATTTAATTGACCAGACCTTCTTAAATTGTTAATTCAGTATCCCTGATGTACAGGATATGCAGTAGAGTAAAATGCACTGCAGTCTCTTGTACAGATAAGGCAGTGTAGGCTAATATGATAAACAGTGGCTCTTTGGCAGTCCTCTGGTCATTTTTAATGTCTGATATATAATTTCTGCCTAAATAACTTCTTTTAATCTAGTCTGTAAAGGTGTCTCAATAATGAACCACATCATGTGGACTGCACTTGGCTGTGCATATTTTTTTTATATATCTAACAGGTCAGAATATCATGGACATGTTTTGTAATCACACATGTAACAAAACAACATAATTTGAAATGAAAAATAAAAATAGCTAATTATAAGAAGACGTAATTTTAGAGCTGAGGTTATGAGACAGGTTTTAGGACTTTAATTATGGAAAAGGAGAAATACTTCCTATTTCGGGGGGAGGGGGGAGGGAGGGCTAATAATGAGCGGGAAGACCAGCGTGCAGTAACTTTCAGCAGTGAGGTGTGTGACGTAACGGATAGCCTACAAGTAGGGGGACCGTTTACGGTTATTATAAAATTTCGTGCAGCATTCTTTGTATTCGTATTTTTGTGTACCTCTGCAGTCCAACCTAACTGTGTATTTTTACGTTTTGAATGTTATTTCGCGTTTTGTGTTTTTGCAATACTGTAGGTATTTACATATTTAAAAAGTCAGTCTATTGTTTTTCTTCATCAGAGATGCCGTCAAATGTAGAGATAAAAGCGTGGCTGCGTGACCTCGACCACGTGACCAAGCGCGCGCGGGAGCTGAGCGGCTCAGACGGGACCTTCATCCGTCAACAGGACACGTTTTTCCACACGCCGAAGCAGGGCCGCCTTAAACTAAGGGATTTTTTAGTGAGTTTGTTCACCTGGAGAATATATAATAACTGAGAAAGAATAAAACATATTAAGCCTTTATATACCTGTTAATTGCTTTACAGAATGGAAGTGGACAGCTGATATTCTATGAGAGACCAGACATGAGTGGTCCCAAACTGTCCAACTACTCCATCAGTCCCACAAATGATCCAGAAGGCCTGACTGTAAGCACTACGGCATCATCAGTGTCATTATTGTACTCCAGAGCATTCCGACAATGTCAGTGGACAGAAGCCTTAAGGATCTGACAATCAGTCATGCATGAGGATCTGGTTAAATAATCATACACAATGTTGAATGTTGAAAGCAGCACGGTGGCGTTGTGGTCATGCTTTGCACCTCCAGGGTAAAGTGTTTGACTCCCTGCTCCAGTCTGTGTGAGGGGAGTTTGCATGTTTTACCCCTGACTGGTGGGTTTCCTTCAGGTACCCCAGTTTCCTCATACAGTCCCCAAATTGCCCCAAAGTGTGCTCTCTGCAATGGATTGGCACCCTGTCTAAGGTGTAGCACGCTTTGTGCCCAAAGTCACCTGGAATAGGCTCCATAGGATTAGAACATTTAGTGCAATTTACAGTTATCAGTTCACTTACTTACATGTTTTGAGAGGTCAGAGGTTACCAGAAAACCTGGTTGAAATTGGCACTACTGTACTTGGATTTGAATTGTGCTGAATGTTAAGTTGGTTAATCAGAAAGGTCTGACATCTTGTGTTGTATTTTCCCTTTTTGTGTAGAAAGTTCTATCAGATGCTTTAGGACAGGTGGGTCAGGTAAAAAAGGAGAGACGCCTGTATATGGTGGGACAGACCCGAGTGCATGTGGACTCTGTGGAGGGCCTGGGAGACTTCATGGAGCTTGAGGTATCGTGGATGCAAGATGCATGAAGTGGGAGTGTAAAATGGTCGGCTGCTAAGGGTAGCGTGTGGTGTGTTTGTGTTGATACAGGTTGTTATGAGAGAAAATCAGAATACAGAAGAAGGAGTTGCCATTGCCCACCAGCTGATGCAGGATTTGGGTGTGAACAAGGAGGACCTTATTGACGGTGCATACATGGACCTTCTACTTGAAAAAGGCCATCAGAATGGAAAGTGATACCCATGTCATGAGTGTCTGTTCAGTTTTGTCAATAAAAGTCATTATTTTTGTATTGCTGTTTATTTTTTATTTTTTTAAGGCTGATGTTACAAATATTACAGACCACTAAAATGAGAAATTATTAAAAAGTTTATTTAATTTTTTTTATTACATTTCCCATGTAACTAAATGATTACAAGGCATTACAATCATCATCTTATAAAGGAATTGATGAGTTACTACATCATTTTATATTGTATAAGTCTTTCATTTATCATACTCGCACATCTGTATTGGTTTACTGAGTCTTGGTCATCTGTAGGTTTCACTGAGTGCTCCCTACATATACAGAATCAACATAATACTCTAAAAGTGTGATCATTATTGGTTACAACACTTGTATGCTACTACACTTGTCTGTTACATGTCAGAGAAAGGATAGACCAGATATCCACTGAAGGAGTTGTAGCCCTGCGTGTCTCCACACAAAAACCTTCCAAGCACCAGCTCAATGTATACTTGGTTCCCCTTTTTCAGATGGAGGAGCACTACTTGTGTGGCGCTGTCCTCTGCGTCCTCACGGTTGTCTTCCCAGGAGGAGGCTATCACCTGGCCATCTTTCATCAGCTGTACCTTGTGGTAGAGGCGCTCTCCGTCTGCTCCCAAATTTGAGTAAACCGTGTAGGAGAAGGAGTAAAGACCCGCATGTGGGGCTGTGAATGTTCCTGTGCACATGTAAATATCACATTGTAAATAGCTCTAGCTTTAGTGTTCATAAATTTGTTATGTTTGAAACGTGTTAAATTTAGGTAATACACTACCTGGCCAGGAACAAGTCGCACACTCGACCTTTCAATCACCTTTAAGTTTAATTACAGCATTGTGGTGGTCAGGTCATGTGTCAAAATGATTCCTTATGCTCCCAAAACCACTCACAATTTAGCTCCTGGAACTCATTTTGGCACACAACTGCTCTCTCCTCAGTATTGCGTTCAGTACCAACCTACAGTACTTTCACCCATGCTGCGCCTGACAGCATAAATAACGATTGCAGAACACCTGGGATGCAGAATGACCCATATACTGTAGTTAAACATCCCAGTATGTTACTGTGCAGTGTTTAATGTTTATCACACCCACTCCTGGAATGCCTCTCATCCAATCAGATTGCTTGGTCAGAACAAACTGTCTGGTAATTGTGTAGTGTGTGTGTTTTATATACATATACAGGATGCTCACCCATTGAAGGATTATACCCATAGCCTTGGTTAAGTGAAACATTGTTGTAGGAGATGGACACATTTCTGTTGAAAGGTCCAAAACATCCGTTTATAGGTGTTATTGAAGCTGCAAACGTTAGATTACGTCCACCTGGTGTGAAAAAGTTGATGAGAAATACAAGCACATATTTTTTTCAAAAAGGTGAATTGTTGAGGGAAACAGGGATTGTTACCGATAACCTCCTCAATCTGGTTACTGAGATCCTGCAAGTCCTTCCACAGGCCCACTATTTGCATGAAGGTTGATTCCTCCAGCTGGAACAATGGTGTAGTCACACAGCAGCAGCCTCCTGGCTTCTTGAATGCACACGCACAGTCCCATCCTCCACAGGGCAGCGTGCCAGTCCAGTTAGCTGTGTGCAAGAGAGCAACATCAAAACCTTTAATTTTCTTCATGCATTAAGGGGGCAACACTTGATGAAGTATTAGACAGTTTATTGAAAGAAACGTACCTGCTGCTTGCCGTATAATATCCAAGGGATTGCTTGTTTGTGCCCTTAAGCATGGACACAGTGCCCCCAGCAGACCCAGAACTGCCACTGCAAATATCTTTATCATCTTTGCTACTGTAATTCAAGGAGTAACAAAATTATTGCCTTTGTAGCTCAGGATCTAACGCATATAGTAAGTTTACTTCTGTTATGGTTCAAATGTATAAATCTATGGCAATATATATATATGTCATTGATGCAATCAATACATGTAATATTTTATGGGAAAATGCATGAAAGTGCATGGATAAGCAGGTCATTATCAAAAGTATTGTTTTCAATAATGTTTGAAACTCATGCAACCATTACCATTTGAATCTGCGTTTTATAATTGAAGTTTTAAATAACTGGCAAACTTTAAGCAACACTTTTTTTAACATCAAACAAAAGAAATCTAATATCAATTATAATGGGTGTCTAAGGGCAATTGTTGGGGCAATTGATACATTTCTGAAATCTATGTTGTCCGTTTTGGCTTGATCATGTATGGATACATGGCCAGTAATAATACATAATATACTCATGTACGTAATCAGAATTACTATTATACTGTATTATTGCAGAGTTGAAACAATTGCCCCACAACCTTATTCATTATAAGTAAGTTACAAGTCTATTGTTTTTTTTTTTTTTGGCCTTTTTGCACTACAGAAAAGTCCATTAAAGTTTTTTTTTCTCCATAATCAATCATCTACTATAGAAGCTATAATTAAGGAATATCTTAGTACTACTACTTTTTTGTTTCGTTTATTACTATTATTACATATAAATGTACTTTCTTATAAATTTAAAGCATACATAAATTATGTCTTGCTAGATTTATAGACCTTATAAACTGACAAATTAGTGTATACTTTATATAAATGGTATGCAAATATTTAACTGGTTGCTAGTTTATTATCAGATATTTGTTTATTTCATATGTACTGTAATTAATAATCGTTTAACTTAGTGTAAAAGAAAAGACACAATCTGTTTAGAAAAACTGACTCAAAATTATTGTATGCATTATGATTATGTAAGACTAGCATTGGATTTCTATATACAGTTTAAAGGTAAAGTTTAGAAATAAATGTGACGTTTTATTTTGAAAGAGTTATTCATATACTTACTGCGATTCTGAGAGATGCTGATGAGCAAAGTCAACTACGCGAAGCCAATCTTCGAGTCTAAGCGTGTATGTTTGTGTTTGTGTGTGTGTGTGTCTGTGCGTGTGTGCGTGTGCGTGTGTGTGTGTGTGTGTCTTGTGTGCCAAATCTTGTTCATTTGTTAGAATTAGTGACATATGATCCAGTCATTGTATCACTAATGGGAATATGGGTTTCTGTCACTGTATCCTGTATCAATCCAATGCAGCCCACATGGGAGCTTATAATGTGTGTGTCTGTTTCATATGGTTTATAAGGACACCAGGATCATGTTTTAGCACTTTGTGTGTTCTAACACCAGACATTATGGTTAAGGGCCGTTTAAGCCATGTTATATTATTTGCTGCATTTATTCACTCTATCTCATGATCAGTAATCCCAGTGCTGAGGCAGGTACATAATTTTTAACCTGATTCTCATAGTAGGGTGTGGACTGTGCCTAGCGATCTTATCACCTGTGAAAGCAAAAACACACTCAACTTTAAAAAGTGCTTCTCTTTCATATGCAGTAAAGGAAGGGTAATTAAACATGTTTGTGGAATGTAATTCTGTTGTTAATATCAGGAACAGGTATCAAAATGTATAATTAAAAAATGTTTTTTTTTTTTCAGGTTTTGAAGAATACTATATTGCCTGCATGTTTATTTATATTTCTTATTTAAAGCATTAATCACAGTAAGAGATCTGTTCAGCTTCATACGTCTTGAGTCGTGCTGCACAATTGTTCGCATAAAAATTTAAATCGCAATATGGACCTGTGAAATGATTTAATCACAAAAGGATGCATTTTATTACAGGTAACATACACAGATGGGAATTTGTTTAGAGTTTGTCAGTAATTTAAGTTCTTTTTATATATAATTTTGAACAAACATCCTCTATCTTTTTTGTCTTTATTTGCTGTTAGACTGGATAAATAAATTTGATAACTTTTTTTTTCAATTCATGCAGTCCCGGTCTTCAGTGGTATATAACCATTATTGTAAGGAGTGTTGTGCAGGTGCAAGTGCAGTAGAGGGGTCAAATAGCTTATTATTGCTATACATTCATGACTGATATCAAAGGGAAGGACAGAGACATGAATATTTACATAATGTTATGAATGATTTTGACTCCTGGCACAATACTTAAAAAAAATAATAATAATTTTTTTCATAGTTTGAAGCATAATATACAGTAGGGTGGCCCAAAGTTTGGATGCATAGGCAGTTTTTCTATGAAATTTTAATCTTCTGATTTCAGACACTTTTTGGCTCTAAAACTAAAAACAAAAGACCAAATAAAACCAGATCTAACAACACGCAACTTTTTTGGGTGATAATATGAATTGACTCAGAACAGTTGTTGCATTGCATTACATACATATAGTATATGCATGAAACTATGTTTGTTTTCAAAGATTAAGATTGTGTTCCGTGTTTTTGTATCCTACACAAGTAATGCAAAGTCAAAGGAATTTATCTTTTAAATACATTTTTACCTGTGGACCCAGACCTCTGGGCCACCCAGTATTTTCATTATGTGATGACATCTGATTACAACAGCAAATGTACTGTATCAATTGTTATGTGAGTCAATAACAAGTACAAACAAATAGGTAATTTCAGTTTTATGCCATTATTCTAAATTGGCTATTGCAGAGCATAAGGTTTGTCTGCATTATTATTATTATTATTATTATTATTATTATTAGGGCCCAAGCACAGGACCCTCTTGTTTTTTTTTTTCTCCCCACCATTTTGGCCTTTTTGGGGGTCATAACATGCTAAAAAACACATGGACAGGTTGGAATCTGCAGCCATTAGGATGCCTGAGAGTCTCACACGAGTACACATTTAGAGCTCATTGCGCTGAACAAATTTCACATTGCATGGGCTCAACTCAACAGGAAACCAGTTATTTTGTGTCGTTTGCCAAAATGCACCTGAAGGAATTTGATATATTGAATGACACACAGTGTGATGCTTTTTTTCCAGCATCTGAGGCTTAAACATAAAATCCCCCCTTTTCTAAAATTTTGTCATAATAGTATTGGGATATCCCCTTGAAATGCATGTGCCCACTGTGACGGGCATGATGTGGGCACAGGTGACGATGGCACAGGGTGCTTTGGCCCACTCATCGTTGTGTGCAACTTATAGCGGAAAGAATAAAGACAAAAAAATAACTGTTCTTCATTCCTCTTTACTTTAAATTCACTTGAAAAAAAGCACTTAGTTCTTTGTTTTACAAATGACAGACATTTACTTAAGTTTTAAAGCATAGACAAAATAAAAGAAGAAGAAACTTGTTTTGAATGCTCATTTTACACAGTATGAAATAAACTTGTAACAGCCATGTTGAATCTGGAGCTTGTTTACGAATTGGGAATCCAACAGATTTTCAGATAAGGAATTGGACATGAGAGCTGATGGATACATTGCCTTAATTTTGAAAGATCTAAACAAAACATGGCATCAGTGTTCTTTTTTTATTATTATTATTATTATTATTATTATTCTGTAGCATAAAGCAAAAAGCCACTGAAGGTGTTGAAATGACTGATGTCATCACACAGGAAGCAGCCAGAAGGGAGAATTACATCCACTGTGTCCCCTGCTTGCATCTTTATTGCCAGGACAACGGTAGCACTGTCTTCCTGGTCCTGCATGTTGTACTCTCTGAGTGTTGCAATCACAAGACCATTTTTACGTAGACGAACACTGGCAGCCAACAGGGAACCGGGGGCACCTGCATCACTGTATGCTGTAAGGGCCAGCACATAGACCCCTGAGCGTGGGACTGTAAAGACGCCTGTGCTAATATTGTAGACATTGTCCAAGTTAATGAAAATAACCTGGTATTTTACAACCATATCATCTCGAGAGGAAATTTGGCATCGGGAAGTGTCAGTCAGTGCCACTGAAAAGGCACTGCGGCTGGCTAGGGGCAGAGAGAGAAAGAATCAAAGAATGTCTCAACCAACAGCACTAATAGACAAGAACAGACATAAGAATGCACATCAATTTATCAGACTAACTTTAAGGATAGGCTTACTCACAGCGTACAAAGTTCAGAGAAGCCTGAGCCCTCTCCAGACCCTTGCGCATCTCGATCATGCTCATGTTGAAGTACCTCTCCATTCTCATCATCTGCTTTTGCATCAGGCAGCAGTTACAGGAGTCAGAGTCAGTGAGACAAACTGCAGACAGAAAACAATGAATCAGCTTGTAATTTACCTTTCAATTCATTCAGGCTGAAGTTCCCTGAAGTTCCTTAGGATAAATTTAAGATTAATTATTATTAAAGACTGGTTTCCCTATTTTATTTTTTATTTTATTTATTTTTTACTTTACTTTCTTATTTGTTTTTATTTTAAAGTTAATTTTTACTGTTTTCAGGGATGGGGTCAGGCTGACTCGGTTCTCCAGGTCCATTCCAAGAGAATACAGCACTGGTTGCAAAAGAACATCCAAACAGGCACAAGAACACAAGTCCTGGATTTGGAAAGAAGATGTAGTAAACCAAGTGTTTTAGAGATATCTACAACAATAAAAAAAAACATCCAGTCAGAAGATTATTTCTAAACTACCTACAATCTGATATTATAGTTAATGACAGACTTTGGTATACAGTATTATGAGTAGATAATTTAGTCAGATAATGAGCTTTATTTGGATCTTGCGTTATAACAAAGTTTTTCATGTCTTACCTCTCATTCTGCTGTGTCGGCGACAATGTTCATCTACAGATTGTGGAGTTTTAGCTATAAAGGGTTGTTTCGCTCCGCCTCTTGATTTCTCTAGGTGAAGGCACAGGTGTTTGTCTTTGTCCCAGTGTCAAGAAATATGTAGGACATTATCTGACATCTGAAGCACCTTGTATTATCTTATACTGTACTACTCCCATAAACCATTAACTGGTGCACAATTACAGCCTCATAAGATCATCATCTACTGGGAGCAGACCTGTTGATCTGGTGCAAAGCACAATGCTCCAAAGAAATTCTGAAGCTTAGAAGGCCATTTGGGATTATTTGGTCTGTTTCAAAAAAAAAAAAAAAAAAAAAAAAGAGCCGCTACATTAGAGTATTGTTAAGTCAAATGGAGTTCTTGAGCACCACCTTGATGAATCATCTGAGATCCTTCCTGGTTTAAACAAGTATAATCTAAAAGATCATAGAATACATTTTATAGGCATCATTCACCAACTCATACTGTAAATTATTTATGATTATTAACATGATTTTTTTTCTACAACATTGAAGTTCTTTGAAGCATTTAAACTTTTCACATATAAATTTTGATCTCTATATTAAGAAATTAACAACTTTGTCCTTTAAGAAATCCATTAGTGTGACTGGAATCATGTAAAGCAGTCATAATACCTGTCATAACATTATTTTAAAATAATATAATGCCTTTTACACATTTATAATCTGTCAAAAGTCGGCATGTCAGGGTTGCGGTTACTTTCTAGTCATTCTCTTTTGTGGAAAAGGAGGAAAAGTTTGTTTGAGCTGAATGAAATGCCCATTTCACTTATTTATATCCATCCCTTTATCAAACAGAGCTTCTAATTTAGGCGTTGCTTTCTTTAGATCTTTATTCAGAGCACCGCACATGACATGAACAAACAGGACTAGTTTGAATGCTACAGAAATAGCACTTATAGATATCTAGAGGATTTAATTAGAACTTTGCTGAATCACTTGTTTAGGGTCTTTATACTGCAATAATAAAACCAAAATAACCTTCTACTGTCTTCAAATCCCAGCCCCATCAAGCTGCCACTGCTGGAAGCATGAAGCAAATTACAGTATATACTGTAGTACCTATAGTAGAATAAAACAGGGTCATTAAAAAAAAGGAGTATATAAAAAACTTTTTAAAAAGTTTAAAACAAAGCATCTTGAAAAAAAGTTGATTTTAAAATAGAAAAGAGAGAGAGAGGGAGAGAGAGAGAGAGAGAGAGAGAGAGAGAGAGCTCCCACTAAGTATAGAGTAGACTAGACATGATGTGAATGCCACAATTCATCAGTAAGATTGAACTGATTCCAGTCATTTTCCTTTGAACTGACTCCAGTCATTTTCCTTTACATCACATGAAACATATTTGTGTTTCTAAGAACAGTTGACATTACTTTCTAACATTAATAGGCATATACCGCCTTATACAGTATGATTGGATTCCAAAATTTAGTCATATCTAAGAATGGTTATCGCAGGCGAGACAAAACACCACTTGTCTAGATTGCAAAGACCTAAAAAGAGTGTTGTGACTGTTGACATTTAAACTCAACAAATTCACTCCTTCCTTCAGTGCCTTCTCAGAAGCCCCACACCCACAAGGAGCAACTTGTGATGACTAGATGACTGGGTTAGAGCATCAAACACAACAGCTCTTGTGGGTTGTACACAGTAACTGACAAGCAGTTACACCCTACTGAGCGAGTTCCAAGGAAAGGAGAAGCGCCGACCGGGTCATGGTTTCCAAGGCTTGTTCACATACTCTGGCATGTAAGCATCAGAACTCGACCTTGAAGTGATGAAAGAAGGTCTTGTGGAGGCTTTGTCTCAACAGTCAGGGCAATTTTGGTAGCACAAGGGAAACCTACACAATTTGTGTGTGTGTGTGTGTGTGTGTGTGTGTGTGTGTGTGTGTGTGTGTGTGTGTGTGTGTGTGTGTGTAAAAAGGTCTAAGAACAATTAAATGTAAAACAGTAATTCAAATATCTTCACAGTTGTCACAAGAAGACATGAGTAGTGAATTATTATCTCATTCTAATTTATAGTCATAAAATAGGCTCAACCTGTCATGAACCCATCATAGTCCAGTATTCCATATACATACCATATTATGAATTTATTTTAAGGTATGAAGGTATTTTTTTAAGGTATGTATATGGAATACTGGACTATGATAGGTTCATGACAGGTTGAGGCTATTTTATGACTTCACCCTGTATTTGCCATTAAAAATTCACAACTTTAAGTTCAGAGGTAAATTCTAGCATGTATGTAGGACAGGTGTGCAGAAATATACATTAGGAGGAAAAAGAATTATACACCAACAGCATACGATAATTGAGT